>JAHZNE010006351.1:0-16002 GCA_027744055.1 Callyntrura sp. NNG-2020
CTCGTTCCAATGGTTTATTATCTTCCCGAGCCGCCGAGCCAGGCTCGGGGAACATGAGGGGTTTTCTGATATACGCAATGTTATATGCCGGGGGAACATGGGGAAACCCCCTATCCTCGTAATGTTAAAAATCGGGGAACAAGTGGAAGATAATAAACCAGTGGCTCGTTCCAAAAAGTGCACATGCCACTGTACGAAATGCTACTAAAAGAAGTCTGTTTGGAAACAGTCTTCTCCTTTCGTAAACTCATTTAAAATACATGGAGAAAGTTTCATCGTCATAGGCGATTAACTGACCTTCCCATAGAAACAGGCTGGATTCGAGGCATTCTTTGCTACATTTCATATTTTACCACGAAGAAACATAAACTAACAAATGTAAGGTTGCCTTGCCTTGCTTTTTTGGGAAAGAGTAGCATTTTAGTGGGAAGCGCTATTGGGGATTTCAACATCACAATAAATTCATTTGTGTTGAATATCATGCCAAAATGGCATGATCTAAACCACAGGTAGTCAACCCACCCTCTATTTTAAAGTAGAATAGTTTGTGGGTTTGTTGCAGTAGAATTCAGCTTCTATACACAACATTTTAGCACAATGGTAGTTCTGTAGGAATTAATATTACAAAAACAGCCTGCTAATAAAACCTTTCCATGTGATTTTGGCTTGAAAGAAAAAGAAAATTGTGGTGGAAATAAAAAATGAGATAGGAATTGTCAAATCCTTTACTTTCCTATATTAGCTTTTTATGGACAGAGAACCAATATTTAAACGAAATCTCTTTATGAGGATTGTTATTTGTTGCTGTTGAAGCCCAAATCATTTTGATAAGGAAAGGCTGTTAATGTAATACATATTTAAATCATGTCGGAATCGACATAAAATTATGGAAATAGGAAGATAAACGAAAGTGAATCTTCCTATAAAGGCTTTGTAGATAAGTTGCCGGCACCTCAGTTGGTTACCAAGGATTCTGTTTCATTTGATATAAATCCATCAATCCTCAGATGGATTGGGGGCACTCCTCCGCACAAAAACCCTGAGATATCCTTGGTCTTGGAACAAAGTCTTTATATGCCTTTTTCATTACCCTTCAAGGTTTCCTTATGCAACAGATTTTAAATAAATATTTAGATAATAGCTTTATTGTATGTGTGCATAAGACATTTTGCCAGTTTGCATTTGTGTTGTATAACTAATAATACATGAAAAGATCATTAAATATTACGGTGAGTTACTGAAGCGATATACGGTTATGTATTTCCAAACAGTAGTTATAGAGATTTCGACTTCATAGTCTTTAGAAACAAGTTACTCTCCTCCATTACCAAATGCTTCATTAAAGTTATTATAACAGAACTTCAGTTTCATCATTGTTTAATTGGAACTATCGTTAACTATGGTTGCGTAGAGGCAGAAATATTACTACCAACTTACACTACCACACGCTTCATATCTGTGCACTGTGAACAAAAAAGTGATCAGGAGGAAGCAGTGAAATCTGATATTAATTCAATGAACTAGTTGTCGTTAGTACATAAAAATAGTCACACGTCGCTCGTATTGAGTGTCAGTCCACTCTCATTTTTCATCGTTCCTTGGAGCACGAAACTTTTAACAAAAATTGCTATCAGACAACGATAAAATGAGTGAAATGTGCTCTAAAACGATGGAATGGACAACATACAGGGTAATACAATAATATAACATCTTGACACCAAATCTGTACAAGTGAAATAAAGTAGAGGCTTTTAAATTGGTCAGGTGAATGAGTATATGAAATACATGTTAGAATCTCTTACAACAATACCTATTTTACCTTTCTCTATCGCTAGCAAACACTTCGCAACAAGCACTTCTTGACACTCGAAGGTGATGTTTGTAGTCGTTTCAAACAGGAAAGAATAAAAAATTGTAAGTAGGCTTTTATCGTTGCTTAACCTCGACAATGACATGCCACAAGCACTCCTATACCCTTTTTGCAACACTTCCAGCCTATAATACGCAATTTACTTGCATTGTTACGTTGCTCATTCTAGATTCTAGACAAATTTTGAAATCATACAATGCACTCTTGTTAAAGGCAATGAGGCAACTTCCTCAGCTATCTATATGAATGAATCTATTGTATGAACTTGACACAGTGTGTGTTCGAGTTGTAATAAGATAATCTAAAACAGTCAGTAGTCCCGTTTTCTAACACGATGGGGGGGAAGCAGACATACCAAGAATATAATACAGAGCACGTTTTCACAGTGAAGTGAGATGGTATCAGGGCAATATGTTTCTATTTTTCTCATTCCACCTTGTGGAAACTTCTTTTGTATTGCACGTATATGTTATATTTATCTCAAACTGGAGTGCATGGGATGTGGATTTATTTTCTTCACAAACTATAGTTTTTGAAGATCAAGTGTAACCAGTAGAGTGTTGACTTTCTCCAGAATTGAAGAACTTCATATAACGCATGATATCACTGCGTAGATAAAAAAAATGTAAGTCAATTGTAATGTATACAATGCGGACAGTAAAACCTTTCAAAAATGAGCAAGTGCCTAGATAACAACATCTCGACTATGGTCGGATCATTTTCAAAATTAGAGTATTTTGGAAGATGATAAATTAACCTTAATGCCAACAATTTTAGGTTCCACAACACCCTTCTGACGGTATTTGGGAATTTGTTAAAATAAAAACTGGAAACTTTAAACATGACAGAAAAGTAACGTAGAAAATATATAAGTGTTTTCGGATTTTTGTGTTTGTATTAACATTTAACGTGCATCTAGGTATGACATCTTTGTAGATATGACAATTTTCGTACCGATATTAAAGAAAGCACGTAAACCTTCCTTAGTAAAGACTCTAGACCTTTCTGTATATGATAGGCTGACTCATGGAAAATATGTGTTAACTGAGACCTCTTAAAGGTTCAAAGTTCAATGTAATCGGGGTGATTGCAGGGGTGTCGGAGTAGGTAAGTTTAAATTGCGTGTTTGCGTTTGTATACTACGTAACATGACGGATTAAATATAGGAGTAAATATAGTTTAGGAGGAAATATGCAGAAGTTACTACTTTTGAATTAGAATTCAAATGCCACATAATCCCATCGGTAAGTTACCGGTCAATGTGAAAAATTTACATTTTTGTAGTAAAAATTCAAGTGTGGGGTTGTGGAGTGGAGTGTGATATATAGTTGGTTCAAGTATGGATTTTGGTTGGAGGAAATAGGGAAATACTGAACACTACAAATGTAAATCGTCAATACTGTATATGAATTCTAGTCCATGTGTAAAGCAAGTTTCAATTGTCATGTTACTTATATTAGAATACAAAAAATAAACACGATATTTAAGCTTTGATCCACATGGTGACACGACATGCGACACCCATGCAAGTACCCGATAACGTCGTTAACGTATATAGAAAGGCATCATACACACTTGCAGCAGCGATACCTATTGCCGTTAAGATTTTACGGATGCATAAATGGGCAGACCCGATCACATGCCGTATAACATCCCTCACAAGTATCTCAGCTTCCCACCACTAAATTGTCTGATTGTTTGTAGGCCCTATCTGTTTCTACTTTCTACCAGTGTAGTGATAAGATATATATGAAATCCGGCGGTTACCCCCAGCCAAACTTACTTTGTATTATGAACCTGCTTTAGTTAATACATATAACTGATTATGCTACAGGAAACAAACATGATAAACCTTCTACTAGCATTGTACACTCTATCAAGACCTCTTAACACATAAAATAAGCAATTTTCCGCTTCGTATTCTGTATTTGTCTACTCTTTACAAGGAGCTTATTTACATTATTATGCAGAAATTTTATGAATATGAATAACCCAAGGTTAAAAATGATGACAAATTTTTGTTAATGCAGGGATTTAAAACATCAATCTGGCTCGCCAAAACCATGAAAACCAAGGCCAATTTTGAGCAGCATCGGTTCCTACTTGAGCATCGTAGTTTATGTAGGTAGTAGGAAGAAAGGTTGGACTAGGTTAATTTAAATTATTAAAATTAAAACGCCAAAAACATGTTGTTAGTTTGCATTCTGCATACAATTGACCACAATTTTTTTTAGCAGGATATCAATTTCTTTTAATTCTTGAATGCTGCTTCAACTATTGAGTAGATAGAAAAGGGGTTGTGATGATGAGTTTATAACAAGTCGATTATCATTTCCTGTTCAATATCATGCCTGACTAAACAAATGGGAGAGACAAATAAAGAACTGTAATCAGTAATCACAATCACGATTTATGAACTGTATTGCCGGGGTACGTACAGTTCAGTTTTTGTGTATAAATGTGTAAAAATGATTGATGCACGAATATTTACACAAGAGTTAGCTTGTATAGACGTTTAAAGTGAAAATAAGGAAGAAGTCACTTTAGGCAGGGAATATATGTATTATACATAAGCTAGTTCTAGCACTGCAAACAATACTAGTGTCATCACTCACCACTTTGTTTAAGGTTATTGGAATGCAAATTCATGTACAAAGCCAATGGGTGGAGGTGGGGAACATGAAAGGTGGTAAATCCGTACGCACATGAGGACTATATACTTACTATAAGTACAGCCATGAAAAAGATTTATATTGAGTTGAAACGACACGCATGAGGAATGTCAATTTTATATCAATCACAACTACCGCCAGCATATATAAAAAACATTTAGGTAGTTCGAGACTAACCTGAGCAGTTTTAAGATCACTTCTTGTTGGACTTCTCTTGCTGAGTCCGTCGTTTCTTGAAATTCCATGCATTCGTGAGGACTGTTTGCAGACAACGTGAAGTATTCCCAGGTACGATATGATGATGACGGAAACGGGGATAAAGAATCCGAAAGTGAGGAGGAAAATGTAGTACATCCGATTTCTGAAGTCTCGACTGGTGTAATCCCACGAACACGAAGTGCCAACTCCTTCAAGCTCGTACTTACTCCAACCAAAGAATGGTGGAAACACTAATATAAAGCTGAGAATCCATATGAGAGCACATGCCTGGAAGAAAAGGGAAATGATTATCTATAGTTTTCTATGAATTGCCATAAAAATAATATATCATTGAATCAATGAACAAGAGTAAGTAGCATGATAAATGGGGCGATAACAATTCAGCTCCAAAAGCACGATGTGCTCTTGTTCAGAGTGACCACCTTTATACAAATTGTTCTTTCTTATATCAAATCATTGTGAGTCAAAATGGTATTATTCAGCCTGTGCTTCAGGGCACAGTGCAATGTAACCTTGCAGGTGAAAATATTCTGATTCGGTTTTAAGCACTTCCGATTAAGCCGTCACACTGAATATAAAAAAATGGGAGCATGAAATTTTCCTTCTCACACACTTCGTCTGAAATCAATAGATTTTATGGTCATGTGTCTTACGAATGAACATTTAATAGAATGGGTAAAGTAGAGAGACGGACAAACCTATGCTTTCGAATCGTAACTTCCTTAAATAATATCATCTATCAGTGAAGAACAGGAAAATCCGATTAGTGTGACGATGTCCATTCATGCTGAGCTGCATTGGATTTTTAGGTACGGGGTTGTTTAAATGGAATGGCTGAGCTGAATTAGTTAATTGTTATCGTATAACATAAAATATTATAGTAATGCAATGCAGTACGAATTTCGAAAGATAGAACATGCCGCATAAAATTATGGCCTTGGCCATGATGCAATACTTACGTTCTCGATACTTACAATAAAACGTTTTTACAATAAGAATTTCCGGTCTACTTCGTCCATAATTGGTTTAGAAAACAGAAACTCAGAAAAATCAGAAAAGATGTTCTGAGCATGTGCCATACATGAACTATTATAACATAAGGAGAAGAGTGAATTTCATAATGAAACAAATAAATACATTATTTTATGCCCACTCCACTTTTTATTTGTCTAAACAACAAAATGTTTAAATTTATGTATACATACATTAAAATCAAGTTTACAAAAATGTTGTTTGCACGGCCTCTGTCTGTGTTGGCGTGATGAGCAAAAATGATTAAAGTGAAATTAAATGATAAGTTTGAAGGTTATTTAAAAAGTGAACCAGCATTGTAAGCAAGCGTTACTGAAGTGATTTGAATGTAGAGACGAACTACGTATACCGACAGTAAATTGCTCACATACAAGTATTCTGGTAATGTTGCAACTATTACTATTTGTTTTCTAATGTATGTATCTGCAAGGCATGCGTGACGGAGGATCACAACATCTCGCATGCTCCATTTATAGCACATTTTAGAAACTGTGTATCATTTGAGTTGAAGCAAATGCACAATGTACACCTGTTATTGGATTAAGATAAAAGATTGACGTGAATTCCATTCGCGTAGACGAGTAACTGCCATGTCTTTCATAATATTTCCGTTGTAAAAAACCTGCCATAAGCTTCACTTTTTTCAGAAAGCCATAAAAAGGATTTAGTCTCTTTGCTCTAGGCATTCTGCTTTCTGCAAATGCTTCAGAGTGAGAAGAACCCTTAATCATTCTTCGTGCTCAGAATTTTTTTTTGAATTTTATAGTTATATGAAAAAATGAGAGTGCATTTTGTTCAAAATCACAAGGAGCAGACAAAAATCAGCATAATTATGCAGAAACGTTTTCTATGACAGAAAAAATGTATTAAGAAAAATGGTTGAGAAGGGGAAAAGAGAGATAACAAAAGTTTTACTGCTTTTATTCTCCCAGTCTTTTGTGTACACGCAGCCTGAAATTGACTTGCAGGTACTTTCGTCCTCCTCACATCCACACTCCGACAATGAGCTTGCCACAGGCGCAATTTTTGTACGTAATCTATATATGTCAGCAAGAAGGAAGTGAGTTGACAAGAAGAAACTTCCTTTTTCTGTATTCAGTCGCTACAACGAAGTGTACTTTGATCTCCATCTCATTCCGTTTCATATTGTTCGCTTAACTGATGAAGATAATTTTAATGACAAAAAGGAAGCTGATGATCACATTGTGCTTTAACTTTGAGAAAAATCAACTGTCGTTTCATACGTAAATCTTAGTCGGGATAGTTTTTCATGGGGACTGAAAATGACATTAATTTACTGTCTTGTTTCGGAGGTACATTTTATCTATGAGAGCTTGCGTACAAATTATACATTGGCGTAGGAAAAGTAGTAGTCGAGTCGTGATACTACAAAGTGAATTGTCACTTTTATTTCCATTTTACCGAGATTTCGCAAATATAAAGCAAACAATATTACTATACGCAGTATGTATACACTGGCACGATGTGGTAAAGTATTCTACTATTTTTCATGTAATTTCGTAGAAATTGTAGAGAGAATTTTGTTTATGCATCACAAAATCTAGCACTGTTAAATCGTGTAGTAGCTGCCGTCAATTATTTCATGTACGGAGGCCGTTTCCTTCTTAAGAATACGAGCGGCCAACCCAGCAGAGCGATCATGCAAAAGCTAATGTGAAGCTCAAATATACTAAACGTGATTACCATATCGCACAGCAGCAAAACTTTTTTCGCCAATTCGCCCGTGGTTTTACAAAAAGCTGGAGGGTGTATAGTATCCGCTTAAAGTATTTTCCGTGATGTTTTTGGACCACGTTTATTTTTGGCTTACCTCCCACCTTTTCTGCTAACAGACAAGTTGATTCTTGAGAAATTTGCAACAATATTAAATAATCCAATGATATTAGGGCCGTGTTCCAGATAAATTGAAAAGGGTGTGATAGCTTGTAGCACTTGAATGCGTGTTTTACACTGTACTTGTATAAAGCATTTTAAGCTATATAGATTTTCCAATTCCCTATAACAAGTTTATATGTAATTACGAGATCACAGGGATCCTTACGGTGACATCATGTGAAAGCAAATCATGTAAAACCATATACAGCTTTTTTCAAATATAAGGCGTCTTTTTCTTTTACGCAGTAAGTCCTGAAAATTTGCAATAAATCCTTTGTCATGTCATACATATGTCATGAGTCATGGCGCAAGGGTAACCTAATTTCGGGACAACGTGAGATCTTCGGACCCCGGGGGAAGCGTGATGCAAAGAGACATTTCGAATGTCTAACAACTCGTTTACAATTCATCGTGTGTCACATGAATGCACGAGACGCCTGAATTCTATTAAGAATTGTTGGCTTGGAATGCATGAAATCCGTTTTTGGTTTACCGCAACCATTTATTTTGAAATGCTTCACAAGTTTTGTTCCCGAAATACTACAAACCACAAGTCGACATCAACTTCAAAATCAGTACATCGGAAGACCACAGTTGCGACGCGAAAATTCCACTTGTCGAGAGCGGTATTTTATGCAAATAGGTGGTCTAGTTATATGACACCAGCGTGACAATCAATAGTTTAAACCAACAAATCGCATTGCTTTTTTTTAGCAATGTTCATAAGGGCATAGTTTATGGACTCCTATCAGAGGCGCATGAGGCATTCATATTTGGTTCTTCCAATGTTTGATTTTCGTATGATTCACTTACTTTCTACTCTCGACGCATAGTCCGACAAACACTATTTATTAATAGGGGAACATCAATAAATATGTACTATGGAGAAAGCAAAATTAAAAGGGTAAAAAACATTACAACAAATACAAAAAGTACTATTCAATTATTGTATTTTTTGACAAAGGATTGAATAAATAGTGAAGTGTGCTAGTGTCATATTATGCTATGAGGTGCTATTAAGGCCATACCTAATGACTAATGACCCATATAACAAAAAGACAAAAACAAACGAATTATCCTACTTTCAAGAAAAAGCAATACTAACCGCCCAGTGCACAGTGCAGGGCGGTTCGAAATTCTGTGACATATGCAGCCGAGACCTGGAGGTCGCCCAAGTCAGGGACCATGTCTCGTTCGTTTTAAAAATTAATATTTATTCCATTTTGATTTAATATGTGCATAAAATTTAAAGCAATATCATTGACTTCATGCATGCAACTTTCAAGGATGAGGAGAACCTGCTGTTATAATTGACTTACATAAAAATGGCTCATCACCTTAGAAGGGGACAAACTGTACTTTCAATATTATTGATAGTTTGATCATGGTCTGATATCCAGGTTGTTGCCCCCAGCGTGACCATTGCTCCAGAAGAAAGCAAACCTCAGCACATGGTACGCGTATTACCTCTCAAACGAAAAGTGTTGTCGTTTTTGCCATTTCCTGGGAATGGATAACTCAGGGATGTGTACATCCTTTTATTGAGAGTGACGCTACCGAAAGTGTACCAAACCGAAGATCAGTGTGTGTTAGCGTTAGTACACATAGATGAGTTATTTAAGTATACTGGGTTCGGTATTACCAGACTAGACTGCATGATCGTCATATAGTTCAAAGTTCAAATTTTGTATTATACACCGTAACTTCGCGTATGAGATATACAAAGGGTCATACTCCTCAAGTAATATTCATGTATCACATTATTCCAGTGGTTGCTTGCATGCCACAGCGAGGCATTGACGTTTTTTGTTAAATTTATGACAAAACTTTTGGGTAGTCGTTTCTTTTCCCCAAGTAAAACTCAGATATAGCATTGACCGTTTACATTTAGTATCCAGAATTACCTATCTGCTTTCTACAAGACGCTTGTTTGTAATTATTGTAGGTAGTGGTAGTTTACGCTGCCAATTATTGTAAAATATTTAACAATTACGAATTGAAGAGGGGCAACGTTAATATTTTCCCGCGTAACGTATTGGAACTTCCTACCATTATTACTATTACATTATATCGAAAATCACAAAAGATACAGTTTACAGATAGGTAATTTTGTTCCACATAGTAGAATAGTAAAAGTTAGCTTTCACTTCATTGGCATTATTTTACAGCATTCATCAATTTTAAAACTTTTACAGATGGCAGATGGAATTGCACAACGTTCAATGCGAGTACAACGATATGAATGCACATTGAAAAAAGTATGTCCTTTTCCGTCGTACAGTTTGACTGGTGCCCTTATTGACAATAACCAACTTCCGACTATGCACCAAAGACAGAAAATGAATCATACGAAATTCAGACATTGGTAGAACCAAAAATGGCTTAAAGGAGTCTACAAACTATACCCTTATGAATATTTCTAAAAATAATACCAAAAACCTGTAAGCTGGTCGTAAATAAGTGGCTAAGGCATACCAAAACGGATGCATTCCATCTTCCATCCCAAAATTCGTTAAGGCATCTCATGCATTCGCGTGACTCAAAATGAATAGTAAACGAGTTATTATTCCTTATAGACATTCGCTGTTTTCAAATGCCTCTAGCCTTCCAGCTGCATTGCTAAGTTTTAAAGATGATGACGGTGTGTATATTCTTGCAGCATATAAAATGAAATATGAATATTAAGGTTTACGACAGAATAGCATTTCTGCATGCGCCCAGATCAGTCCGTCTGTCCGTCCACATCCGATCATTAGAATGATGTGTTGTAAACGATGGTGAACCCAAAAATTCTGTTTTCACCAAATTATAACCATGTAACATAGCTTGGACGAGTTCGACGATGGGTCCCGAGCTAAAGCGCCCGACATTCTCCCGGGGATCAACTCTAAATTTTAACATGACAACCATGCTCAAAATATACTGATAGCTCCTGCGGAGTTATGAAATTATAACAAATTAAAGTTGGTTCATCCCCTGATGACTCATGGGGACCCAGAGTTCAAAATTTGTTTTTAGTAGTACTAGTGAGTGGAAATTTAAAAAACTATATTTTCACTATTTCTTAACCATGTAAAAGGTTACCACTTACGAGGTCAAAGATGGATTCCAGAAGACAACCTCTATGGGTTCCCTGTGGATCAGCTTTAAATTATACCATGCCAAACGTGGAAACTGGTTGTATACATTACAGCGCTGTCGCGACTAGTGTCTCAGTACATGTTGAATTTTGACCTTGTCATAGTTAGAACACTCTTGGGATAAGCATTATATGCGTTTCTTGATATGCATACCAATTTTCATTAAGGTAGTTCCATAATTATGCAAGATATTTTTAATTTAATTTTAGTGATTTGTTTCATGAATAGCGCCGTACACCGAAACAGAAAAATATTACAACATTGTTACGTATGACTTTGAAAAATCCACTACTAGCCCCGATGACGCTAACATCCATCCTAGAGTTATGAAATTATGCCAAGTTTTGCTAGGGTGGGTGGATTCCTACGTGCCTCATGCGGTGCTAGTGTTTTATGACGTGTAAATCGATATCCAAGCAAAATAGCTTAATTGGGAACACATTTTGAGCCCTTAAGTCAACTTTAAATCATAGCATAACAGAAAATGTGTACGTGCGTAGGTAGATTAGATATCTAATGGAACGGTACAACATGGTCAGTTGGTTTATGTGTGTTCCAATAAAAAGACATTCCATGTATTACTTCTGGAATAAAAGATTTAAAAATTCCATCTCCGTGAATTGAAACCTTATACAGTATAGCTATCATGGCCATATGCCTTACAAATGAGCATTTAATAGAATGGGTCAACGCAAGAGTGGAGAGCCGGACAAACCTATGCTTTCGAATCATAACTTCCTTAAATAATATCATCTATCAGCGAAGAACAGGATAATCCGATTAGTGTGACGATGTCCATTCATGCTGAGCTGCATTGGATTTTTAGGTACGGGGGTTGTTTAAATGGAATGGCTGAGCTGAATTAGTCAATTTATTGTTATCGTATAACATAAAATAGTATAGTAATGCAATGCAGTACAAATGCTGTGATCGCAGTCAAATTAAGAAGTTTTTCAGTCATCAGTATAATACGCCGTAAACCTTCATTTAAGCGTTGCACCAGTTTATTGACTGTTATTGATTCTCTTGTCACTTTGACTCTTCCTGTAATGTGTACGTATATAACGTACCCGTCGGCATCTTAAATGTAAGGAATCATATAAGGTGCATTGCAAAAATATATGTGTGGAATTATAGGGATAACGAGAGGATGTGCACTTTATGACCTTTACAATTCCCAATTGTTTATTGCAGTAGCGTGATAAAAAAAAGAGCATGTTAGTTTGTAACCTTAGATTTTGTTGCATCTAAAATGCAATCGATTGAACACAAAAATGTCATCACGGACCAGCATGAAAAATAATATGCATATTTATGAAATGCAAATGCATACTTACGATTTTTCGTAAACTTTTTAGTGATTTCTTAGAAACTGAAATACTAGCTTCATTGAACTTTTTCTACAATTTCAGCAAATTGCAACATTTCAAATACATTAAACCGCATTGTCGAGTTCTTCGTATTCTTGTGTTATTAAATTGGTAACTTGTGCAACAATAGTACTGAAGACCATAGTCAGTTCCAAAAAAGCTTTTTTTTTACAAAATTCACAAATTGTTGGACCTCTTGGTATGCCCATAGCTAAAGTATAGTTTATTCTTTCTTTCCTTGAACATTTCTGTAAATTTTGCAAGTAATTACTTTACTACAAATTTATAAAGTGCTTTCTGTTGTCTGTATAAAGTCACGGTATAAAATAAGCAGAAGCAGGCAGCTTTGAACCTTCTCTGGTGTCTGGACTTCAACCGCAGCAATACTTACATCATTGTGTTAACTGTCTCTGTTCCCCTTTCATATCCTTGCAGTAACAGCAGTTATCTGTATATAATTGAGTTTTTGATTTATTACTTGCATTCTACTATAACTGAAGCTATAAACTGTGCATATAATACTATTGAATAACTAACCAAAGCTTTCACGGCAAATATACAGTGAAATAAAATAGGAAAATGCAGAGAGGCATTTTTAACAATATTTGCTTAAATTTGCAGAGTATAGCTCTATTATAGAGTATAAATTTAGAATTATACATCCAAAGACTCTACCTCAGCTCCTATTTAGTTTAGTCGGTAGGGTACAATATTTCATACGTGCGAAAGGAACGGTTCTTTGTTTTCCTACTCAACACCTTGCTGCTGATGTGATGGACTTGCAAAAATGTTACGCAAATCACTATGAAATACAAATAACCACTGGCATTGTTTTGAACTCAACATTATGACAACGATGACGGACTCGGTTTAGTGTGGCAGTTCTCATCATCACGTAGTATACATTATCCTAATTAACCAGAAAGGACAAAGAGGTTTCTTTAAAACTGCAGATCTGCTGAAATGAATAGAAAGAGGTTAAATTATCATACGTTATACTATGTAATGAACAGAGAGAACACAGCATCGTTTGTTTTATTGGTAAGTGCACCTCATACATACGGTGAGGTTCACATATACCAGGTAAAAAACTTTATGTTATCACAAGAGCTGTCGTGTCGGGCGCCGCATAATAATAAGAATTCCCTGAACTTCCGTTTGTGGAACCGTTCAAACCTGCTTACTATGCCATTTGTGTGTAGAGCAACCTCTGGACTTCTAGCCTCCATTTGTGCTAATGGAGAAGTTGGAAAAGATTTATGCACACCTTGCAAAAGAATTTGATGATGATTTTGACTTATATAAATAAAAATTTCGCCCGTCATGTTTAGGCAAGTCCGGTTCTTTGTACAGCAATCTGAAAACTCGTATCAGTATCATTTTTATCATCAAAATAAAACAAAGGAAAAGAAAGAAAGTTCATACAAATAGCAAGCAAATGTGATTTGATTTTTCTTTCAATGGTACATTTTGAATGCGAAAGGAAAATTGAACAATACCAGTTTATTAAGATTTTCACAAAAAGTAAAATC
This sequence comes from Callyntrura sp. NNG-2020, assembly GCA_027744055.1. NCBI lineage: Eukaryota > Metazoa > Arthropoda > Collembola > Entomobryomorpha > Paronellidae > Callyntrura > Callyntrura sp. NNG-2020. The sequence continues at coordinate 13,732 of JAHZNE010006351.1, forward strand.
ATTTTGTGGTAACAATAATACTTTCTATATGGTCAATACTTTGCATGTGCCTAACTACTCTCAATCATATTACCACTGAATGAAGATAAGCCAAATGTGCAATAGTGTGGTAATGTTTTATGCCAGCCAAGCTTTTGTGAATTGGTATCTATGCAACAAATAAACTAATATTGAATAAAAAAATTAATGGTCTTTCAAATTACTTCAAGCATAGGCAACAAAGCACAACACGTGATTTCAGTTTGTTACGTCGACGTCTTCTCTAGAACTTTATAAAATTTGTTCAATATGCCATTGTGTTAGCACTTTTGATTTACAATTAGTTTGAAGGTTAATAATTTTACTTCAGTCGTATGATTTAAATGTTTGATTGTAAGAATTTCGGTAACAATAGAGTACTAATTTATAAATTGCGATGAATCAGCAAATATAAATCTGGCAACGAACTGTCATAAGCAAGCTGCTACGAATGGCATATAAAAATTCGTTGTTGTATGTGTGTTTGTGTGTCTCCTTTTGCACCGACGCCGACGTATATACATATTGTGCAAATGCCTTGGAAAGGAGGCAGTAAAAAACTTGGAATTTTGTATACCTATGCTTCGTATTGTTTGTCTCATTTCTATTATCTCATTACTATAAAAGTAATCCAAGAAATTCTCGCCGTGCAACATGCGTCTCTTGCCCTTGTTTCTGAGAGACTTCTTGTATAACTTTAATTTTTCGGAGGACGCATGTCCCGTTAGTTTCTCATTCTCTCAGTAAAAATTGAACGTAAGTACATATTGCGTGTACCGGCGGTGCACTCTCTGTAGCTAACCTTCTACAGTCATCATCATCATTATTGTATTCTAAATTGGAGCGGTCACAAACGAGTGTGTTTGCACATAGTAATTCTGGGCACAGGTGAGGAAGCATTAAAACGGCAACGTCTACTACTGTAATGATTGCTACCCAGGATCGTGGGTATAATAATCATAAATATTATACTCATTTTATATCCTATAATTTTTACTTACATAAAATGCTAGTTTCTCGGCAAGCCAAGCGTATTAGGTAAGGCAGAAGATGTTAAGAGAGGCCCATGCATTGCAATTGTATTGTTGTATAACAATCTTTGATGATGCAATCCTTATTTGTGAGTGATGCTTCACGATTCGGATTTTTTTCTGTTTGAACGGAAGCACGTACCATACATAACGCTATTGTTAGCATACATACGTATAGGTAGTATACTTCCCTTAAAGCAACCTTGATATGTTACAAATGACTGATTTTAACGTTTTTCTTTGATGGTCATAGTCGTGAATATGAGCATTGTTAACATAACTGTGGGTATTATGGTGTGAAATTACGCTCCGCTGTGATAAAAGGCACTAATGACTATGACAAGTACCGCATTACTTTTAAGAGGCACAGAGTAGATGGTATTAAAGATGTTGATACGCACACGGTGACACGATAAATTCTCAAATTTATTTAGTTTTTCTCAATCGATCCAAGTGTACCGTTGACCCAGCCCTTTTTATGTTTTCAGGCAATTACTACTCCGTATAAAGTCCGCAATGCAACGTGGTAGTCGAAAGTCAGCGGTGACTACAGTCAAGGTAATACATCAATGAAGGATTTTCCAGAAAAAGTTTTCAAGACTACCTGATACCTTTGGAAGCTGCTAACTGGTCCTCTGAATTTAAAGCGGGAAACTTGAGAAACTTTCAAGACTTACTGTCTGTGAAATTAGCTTAGTTACATTGAAGAAAATACTGCAAGCTGGTTTTCGAGGAACTTATTTACTTTCTGAAGTTGGTTGAGGTTACACAAAGTGTGTGACAGCAAAGTCTGCTAAAATATCAACTTCTATCGATATTTCATTTCCTTAATGTTCATTTTATTCATTAAGGAATTATGCTCTCTACGTTTAAATGATACTCGAGTCAAGGTTTCAACCTCAACATGCGTACCTTTCTTATCGGTATACACGTTAACACCTATTTTCTGAAAGAGTTTGAGATAACCTACGTTGAAGCTTTTATTACCCCATAAAAATTCACCAAATCACCGTGGCGTGCAGTGGGCATATTTAATTAGAATTTAGGTTCATAATATTTGTAGAAGTTTAATAAAACCATCATTAGTTTTCCCAAAGGAATGTCAACCCTGCGTGCATAAGTCTTCTTTTGGTTATGAGGTTCAGACAGATCCGACAAAGGAAAGCTCATTAGTGGAAATGATGTATCAATGGTACAATACTTGTTGTGAAGTGGAAATCTT
>JAHZNE010006352.1:0-11970 GCA_027744055.1 Callyntrura sp. NNG-2020
CATATTTCACATTTAAGAACCTTTTTTAAGCACCTATTTTAATGATTTTAAGTGCATAAATACCTACCTATTTGGTAAGTTTTAAGCACCTAAAGGTAGAGTCTCTAGTCATTATAGTATGTACAGTAAAATAGTAGACTACACGCCACGAAGCGGAGTCTCCATTACCATATATTATTTATGGTCTCAAGGTCTATTTATTCAAATGTCGCTACTATCAAGAGGATGTATGTAATCTAGAAGTAATATGCAATCACTCTTGCTTGAGTTAGGTCAATATAGTGAATGAGTGAATGAGAAAAATAATGTACAAGAATTACTGAGCACAGTAAAAACTTTAAACGTTTTACAGTTCTAAATGTATTTACTCATTTTGCGCAAAATGTATTGGATCATGCTATTAGACGACTTGAATTTTCAGCGCCTAGGTTCGTCCGAAAACAAATATCGTATGTTGCATATAAATGGATGTTTTATTATGTCCCTTGTCCACACATTAGTGATCATGTACACATGCGCACGAAAAGACATAAAATGCGATAAGACCGGCATTTATGGTTTTACAATTTTTATTCGTTATTTCCAAGAGTCGTTAAACCAGAACCAAGTGTTTATAAAAACTAGTTTTCAAAGTTTAAAGAATGTTATTCATATATACGTCGTAGTTTGTACTCGTGCCATTATTACTCAACAACCTTTTTGGACAATATCACATAGTCTTTTTCCTCTTCTTCTCCAGGACATGTTTCGTCTACATTGTATCTAAAGACCATAAAACAAAACATGATATACATTATATATTACTTTATGCGTTTATATTTGTAACCTACGTCAACTTCGCATCAGTTCAAATAATCCTATGAATCCAAATCACACGAACACGACGATTGTTCTGCTTACCCCAAGCTTTTAAAGAATGACAAGCTGGGCAGATTAAACTTGAAAACAGTAAGGACAACCAGTGGAAGATTTGCGTGCTTGGCGATTTTCTCTAATGCTCCTATGACCAGCTTTCCAAGGCCACACGATCTAAAGTCTGCTTCCACTTGTATCTCATAACTGTAATTTTATGTCATCATTAATTATTCATGAAATTAGCAAATACTAATTAACATTATTCCATTATTTTTTCGCGGCTTTTGAACAAATCCGCACTCCGTAATAATAAAATGTCTACTACATAGAAGTGACGAAAAGGGATACTGCGTCATCATTAGCTCATTAATGCGCGCATGTACGCGTCAGTTTTACCAAACAAGTGTTGATTTTACGATAAAGCTTTCAATATAAAAATGCAATTTATGTTCATGTTTGCCAACAGAACATATTAATGAGCAACTTAAGATAAAAAGCACCAGGTCAAGTCAAGCATTTGCAAATAAGCACCCGAGACACAAGTCATAACATTTTAAAGCACGTGGTTACTCGTATAATTATCTACTCTACGTACCAATAGAGAACTTGTCGACCGTAATCCATATCGAACTGGAAGTGTGAAAACGCGACTGGTTTATTTTCAACGAACGCTACTAAATACCGAGACGTGTCTTGACTCATTTCTTTTCTTTTGGCTTTGGGCTTCCATCCTGTAGCAGTCTTTTTATACCTGCAACATTAATTTTTCAACACGCTGAAGATTCAAAATCCCTTGTACAAGCCAATGCATATAATGTCGATCATGTATGCATATTGTTTATCCAATGATGTAGAAATTTTCCTCCATTTTGGATAGTGTTAAGTGCTATTTTGTAGACAAGGAAGTATGGTTACATTTAAAAAAACATTCTCTTACATTGATTTCATATTACGAGTCATCAAATCGATTATCCATTTAAAATGTTCAGATGATATCTGGTCGATTCTGAAATGCTCCAAAGAAGCCTGTACTCCATTCTTCATAGCTGTAACCCGTAAAGGGGCGAGCTTATCCAGAGCTAGTGGATTGTCCTGCGGATATAAGTATCAAGCATTCATCAAATATCAAATATCACGTAGAAAAAAATGACCAAGAAAAATGTATGCACAAACAGCTCATATCAGTTAGTAAGGTCAACTGTTATCCGTCGATCAGTCAGCGTACGTAAGTAAATTATGTGTGCTGGTCTGCATGAAAGCAAACCGCGAAGAAACATAAATTGCATTTACTCATATACATATGTACACGTGCACGTGCTTGCTGTTTTTGTGAGACTGAAAGTTTTCCTTTCCCTTTCATTGTGAAAACACTGTAAAATGAGGCTTATGATGCATTTCAAGGGTTTGGATTGGCTTTAAAGAAATCAAATCCGAAATGCTTCGGAATGATTAAGACTTTTTCTACGAAATATAATTTCGTGTCAACCAGATAATAGAAATAGAATGTACTCGACTCGTCCTTCAGACTACAAAGGTAAAGTGGCGGTTATGTACTCACTTTGCATTCGCTTGTCATCCATTTTACCAGTTGTTATTATGCAGGATGCAGTACTAGTATTATATGATTACCTACTATGATTACTGAGTAAAAATACCAAATGAAATATAATATCATGAAATGTATACACTATAAAGCGTGCGTTGTATTTGCTAACGTGTGGGGCATTACAAGACCCAAGCTTTTATGCCCAATTTCATTATCGTTACTCGCACACGTGACATTGAGTCAACGTTACTCCGTAGATCCTAAACTGTTACTCCTTACACGCTATATATTTTGTCTGGACTAGTTGTCGCTACTAATACTAATTACGCTTTTTACTTGTTACGCTAAAATATTTTGTAAAATGTTCTTGGTAGTTCTAGTTCTTAATAACATTTGACAAGACGGGGTTTCCATTACATATAAGAGAACGGGAATAGGAAGGAATAACAAATTAAACCAAATGGAAATAGCCATCCATAGAAGCCCTTGGTTGTGTTGTAAGTAATTTGTAAAACATGACGTATCACTTCCCTATTGCTTCACCAAATAAATACGTTACATTCTCATGTCAATATTGATGCTATCTGTCCTTTAAACTTGATTATGAGACGTTCTTCAGAAACGACGGACGCTGTAACCGAATAGACGGTTTTATAGTCTGGTGTGATATACAGGTTTTGGCTTTGGGATATACTCTTATCAATCTGAGAACATCTCTAAGAAGTGATTATGGCTAAATGACGAATATCTATTTACTATAGTACCTATAATGGTACAAGTTAAAATCAAGTTTGGGTTGAAATCAGTATCCACCATTGTAGTTACTCGTTCAGAATGAACCTGGGACTGACCAAAAACTACACTCACCAAGGCATATATATAGAATACTATACTTGAGTGAGGAACAAAAGCATTTCCGATATGACATATGACAACGCAATTGTGATGAGTGCAAAATGTGGCATTATAAGGCATTGTGGGCGAACCCTTTTAGTATTACTTTAAAGGTATCTATTTTCCAAGGAAAGGAAACATTCTAACAGATTGGACCAAAGCTCGTCCAAAAAAATAATTCATTCACAGCGTTTTTTAACACAGAGCATTTCGATAGTCATTCAAAGAGGAAATGCCATTTCTGTTACGGGAACTTTTTCTTAATCACAATCACAACCATTATCTGAAATTTTCTGTTTTGCATATTTATACAATAAAAACTAATCTTTCGATTTATATAGTGTTACATTCGTTATAGTGAACATACCAATATAACGCACGAAACAAGCTCTCTCTCTCTCTCTCTCGTTAACTCTACAAAGCTAAACTGTCGCATGAATGCTACATAACGTTGTATCTTTAATTGTTTGAATTTTTGTTTGAGGTAAGTTGTAAGTACATTACCATAAAACAATTTATTGGAGCTCATAGAGAAGAGGTGTTACTGCGTACATTATCAACCAGAGAGATAAGATATAAAGTATTGGAATATCAATAACATTTTAACACTTCTGGATGAGCAGATTATTAAGTATGGTTATGTGTAGGACTACTACATTAGTAATTATATTTCCTAGATCACCCGTTTCGAAAAAATGTTTATATGACTCTGACCATTTCTCTTATGCATCATTTCGGATTGTCATCAGTCATCCCACATAAGAACATGTAAAGACTAAAAACGTGTGCTGTATGTTTCCGTTTCCTGATCTAAACATGATCCTTGCATAAAATTTTCCCAATTTCCCAGATTGCATAAAAGTTGCAAGAATTGTCGTTGTTCATGGAAGGTTATCGTAAGACGATGAGCATGAAAAATCAGTTAATACTGTCAATCAACAAATTTGTTATGTCCAGTAAATTTGCTAATGAGCCAATTTCCTCCTAGCAAATGCCAGTTGTACTATTGGATACATAACATTGCGTTGTAATCTTGTGGATATGCATGCGTGCATGGTGCATTTGGAAGTTCATAGCTTTCACAATTTTCAGTCGATCTCGTTCTCGTATGCATTTTGATGACAGTCACAGAGAACTGCATAGTGCATACCAAAAACCAATAGTCTTTGTTTAACCCGAACACGTAGTATGGTCTAACCTAAACATTAAAATCAAACTACGACAAATTTATTATAAAGAAAACAACAATGCATCTTACCAATTGATGAGCCTTTGCTACCGCTTCTCCGATCTCATCGTCGTCTTCAGAATCATCTGTAATCCATTGCTCTTCATCCGTAGAAATAGTCTTTCCTGTAGCTGTCATTGTTTATTCATTTGTTTGTATATTAGTGTCATTGCCGAGATTCCTATAATTTTTCTTATTAGTGAATACTGGAGTAGTTATTTATTGGGTGTACTGAATCTACAAGTTATCAAAAATATGCCTTCCACAGAACTTCCACTATTGTAAACATACACTGGCACTGGGCATAATAAACATTTCATCTCTCCGTCGGTGGATAAGCGCCAGGCGTTCAAATACTGCTAGTGGGCCATTTTAATCCTTCTTTTTTCATCCGTCTCTGTTGGTCTGATAAAAGCGTCTGTTTGTATTTGTCTTTACAAGAAGTAGAGACTAGAGACGAGTGGGGAATCACACATAATACTTGTTTACTTTCCTTACATTCAAGGATCAGTTTCGCGGCATTTTTATTTAAATCCTGTTGTACGTTTTGTACCACTTGCGCTATCTTTCTGTGTTCATAGTATTGCCAAATTAACCTTTTGTAATAAAATACTGTGCTGCAGCATGATCAAATGAACAAAGGGATCGGAAATTCAGAAAGGCTTGTTTCTGGTAGTCCCTTAGTTCCTTTTGGTAGTCCTTAATTTTAATTTGTATCGATAAATCAAGAATGAAAAATAAAAGTTAATTTCTCGATTCGAAGCCATAATGAGTTTATTTCATAACCATATTGACAGCCATACATTTCTATCTCTTGATTGACAGCATGGAAAATTTTTGTTTGAATTCGTTGCGAATTTATTTAAATTCGATCGTTTTTCGACCAACTGGTCTTCATTTTGTTTTCTGCATGTCTGTACGCGAAAGCTCTTCAAGGTAAAGAAATTTTACTATACTTTTGTCAATCGATAGCTTCCGTTATTAGTTAGGTCGGATGAATTGGTAGGGGATCAATGAGGTAAACTCCGAGGGGACAACGGTTTACGGAAGGTCGAATTTAGAATGCAGATAGTAGATATTACGCAGGTAGATACGCGAGTCTGTTTAGTTGACACCTTAGTCACCGCTATAAGTTGGACTGGATAGGTAAATTGCTGGCAGTTCCATGGAAAGCTAAATTCATACTAGCAACTTATTGTAGTGTACATCTGGCACAGGGTTTTTGTCATCGTCAAATAACGTCGAACACTACAACATATATGAGCATATACTGGGGTCCCTTTTTGAATGTCTTCAATTTTGAAATATGACAACTGCAAGAAAATCGTTGCAAGTAATTCTGCAAAGTCTACATTTATAACACTTCTAATTCCGAATTCATTGTACTTCATAAGTTTAATTTTTTTATTCATTGTTGTATGAGTAATTTAGCTTAAAATTTTGCTTGCGATTGCGTTGCTCAGAGGAAACATGTTTGCATCACATGCATCATGCATATATATGTATTTAAGAATAGCTACACCAGCTTTTAATGACACAAAATCACAATAATTATAGTTCATTATAATAAGACTTAAATTATATAGAACGGATGTTCCCATTTAAAATTTTATAAATCATGACATTGAGCTGATAGTATACATATTTATATTTATGTAACATTTTTGCAACTAAAAATTTATAGGAGAAAGTTAAGGACACTTCTACGCGTTGTTAGTATTATTCATGAGTTCAGAACAGTAAAATAATCTACGTAAATCCATTCTGAAGCAATTAATTATGAATGTTAATAACAAAGTCTATTTAAAAAAAATTATACAGCGTACATGAACATTAATAATTATACCTTATACCTGATAAATGGAGAACACAAGCCAAGTATTATCGAAACTTGTTACTCCTAAAACTCTGTATTTCATTTTATTCGTATTCGTACTGTACCAGTCACCAGTTATAAGGAACCAGTTATTAATCAACTCCGTGTTGTATTCGATGTGGAATATATCGTGTAGCCACTAACACTAATAGCTCTCACTATATTTTCAATTATTGTTTGTAAATTTCCTAAGACATATAGCGCCTATAACGCTGAAAAACTCTAAACTGGAATGTCACTGTTTGTTTATAAGGCAAACATGGGTTAGATAATCACAACATTACTGCAGTTGTAAATTGTGTATACTTTATACTAAATATGTATGTTATAAGTCACTGTATATCTTAAATGCACCTACATATTATAACTTATATCCACAAGGCCCAAGATAAATATTCTCTACATTTCATGGTATCAACTACTCATTGATTGTATGTGTATGTATTTGTTAAAGTACTGACAGTAGTAACAAATTACACACGTTAAAATGTTAGAGCAACTTTAACCAAGACCATGATCTTCGAAGAATCCTTGAGGTGTCTCTTCCTGGAAAAACGAAAAATAAACTGCATGTACTAGTGTATTAATCTAGTGGTTTCGAAATCTGATGTAGTTGGGTAAATTTATATTAAAAACGTAAAAAATTAAAACAAAAAGAGCACAACACAGCGTCTCATTGTCAGCCACTTAAAATAAACCTGATCAACGCAATGCAATTGCAGTTAGTATATAAATATTACATTTCTACAACCTACGTCTATATGAGATTTCATCATTCATCACGCATATAACCTTAAAGCTACATACAAACGACATTCATTTACTAATCAAAAGGAGACCAGATGAATAAATTATTGATGCCATAAGTATGTGAATTTTTTATTTAGCTTTTTAGTATTCCCATCGTTTGTAGTTTCTTCGTCCTATACCAATTTTATGGAAGCCAGCGTTCACATGTATCCAATATAACCAAAATTGCAGAGGAAATAAAAATGTTACCTGTGGTTGGAATTTCTTAATTTTAAAGCAACCTTATAATTTAGATTTTGATGAACGAAGGATAATATGATTTCTCGCGATATACAATAATTGCAGTTCAAACCGAAAAGTGGGAAAGGAAATAGATTTAAGATACATCCAGTAAACTTTATTCTTTATGTATTTTCAAGAATATTAGATACACAAAGTCAAAAGTGAAAGTTATTTAAAGTGAAAGTATGAGTATTTTAGTAAGTATTAATGATGTAGCATATTTAAGTCAGGGTGAAGTAGATTTCTTGCTTGTATTCAATCAAATTACATAAATATGTTGTAAATCTTTAACGATAGTATTTAGTCAGAAAGATATACAATATTAGCTTATTATTACAGAAAGTTGAATTAATACAAGTGCTCTTCGTATACCAACGATGAAATCAGAATAGATAATCACTTTGTGTGAAGTTTATGTTTTGATGATATATGAAACTAGTTAGTAGGGCGTCGCGTGGCGTGGTGCTCTGATATTTTGAGTTTTGGCCTAATTATGTTTTCGTTTTTAACGTTTAAAGCAAAGTGCAGTGCATTTAGTTTTAAAAGCCACTGCGTTGTAAATTGAAAACGAATACGTGTTAAACGAGTCTATGATCAATATTTTTGCAATTTAAGAAATAATTAATATATTTAATTCCAATTCACTTCCAATTAAATTGATATTATCCTCCGGACTGGACTGAGGATCCTACAGTTCTTAGCAAAACTAAATGCACACGATTCAGAGTTTTAATGCAAATGGACTGGGACACCTACTCTATATTTATCTACATGTTGTAGTCGTGTCTGTTGGTACAATTAAGACGAACAGACGCTGATATATTTTGACAAGTGGGAATAGACATTTTTGTGCCGGATATTATGATTACTTTGTTACAGGATTGAGTATATCGTATTACTGACGTATACAAGAATTTTTTCATAGTATCACTTTGACAGTTCAACGTTTTGGCATTATAATTTGTTAAACTTCAACTCAATCTCAAAGGGTTTCATTAAGATCATTCCTATCAAAACGGTAGACAACATTTTCATTGTGTGCACGATTACTAATACAGAAGTTTAATACTGTGTGTGCAGAAATACATATGCAAGAACAAGAACTATGCATCATGAATAACGTCTTGTTAACGATTTTTCTACATTCATTAATTAGGCTTAAAAGTAAATCACCCATCAACCCCCGGACGCATACCAGTTAGATGAGTCCATGTTCTCGAAGGATAGAATCCATCATTTCATCCTACACACAAGATCATATGAATTTAAAACAAACGTTTGTGAACAAACAATGTATCTTATCTGTTTTCTTCAAGATGAAAGTTTGAGCATACGAAAAATAATTAATGCAAGTACAAATTTTTCGACTAAGATGTATCATGCTGTCAAAATACGGTAAAGAACACTTAACATTACGTCAAAGTTTTTAAATAAATTACGAAAACATTTTACAGTTAAGCTGCATTTGCATAGCGCTAAAAGTTACAGAAGTGATAGAGTAGCCGTTGACAGTTGACTACACTGCGCAAGATGGAATAACTGGGAAACCATGTTTTAAAACATCCTCTTTTCATGTGCTTAATTCTTTCGCGCTTGTTTGCAAGTGCAACGAGTTTAAAATGATGTGTTACCGGTCAATAAAGTAGATTATTGTGCACTCTAAGTGTACCTAATTTAATTAGTTATTATTATAGAGTTCATTTGAGTAAATATATCTAGATCAGTTCACTGATATTTTGTCACTATTAATTATTTTATCTAAGCGTAAGCTTTTTCATACTTGCTCCTACCCTGTACTGCGTATTATTCATTATAGTACAAGTACAAATTTAATTTTTTAAAAAATTTATACACTAATCCGTTAAATGTTTTTAGTTTTCTTTCAATACCTTCAAATTTTTGTCCTTGCTTTGGAACTAGAATACAAAATGGTAAGTTTTGTTTTATGTAATTTTTATTTTTAAAGAGTAGTCGTAGTCTTTATAGTTTTATTTTCAAAACAGCTGCATTTATTTAAAAATATGCAACTTACGCTATGTTTAAACTCGACATTTCAGACAAATTTTATGGCAACATGTGAAGATCATGAAGTAGCAGCAGCAGTTATTATTATCCAGATATTCGCATTTTTAAAAAAGCTGCTCGTATTAAAATGTTATGCTCTGAGAAAAGGTTATCTTGATGCTGTGTGCCGTACATTTTCTACTCTTTTAAAGCCACTATAATAGCAAATGCGTCCGGCCTCTATTATTTATTACTTTGCTAGCAACGTAACATGTAAATATGAAAATTATTGTAAAATTGTACATATCACATGCAATGCGAATGCGATTATTATAAAAAGCAAAATTAGTACAGCATCGCCTAAAAAGAAGCGCAACATGCTCATGCAATTAAACAAGGAGATTGTGGTATATATTAATAAAGGCAGGATAAAAGGTTTAATGGTATCAACTTACATAGGTAAATAAAATATTCGTAGCATACATCCCAAAACATATTCTTGATCATACATGAAGCTACCTTTGCTAAAAATCTTATTTACAACAAACCATCAGACTAGCAGCTATATCAGAACTAAACATCACTATTTTTTAAACTTACGGATATATGATGTAGCTTAAACAGTGAATTACTTCATTATGGACAACAAAAACCACAATGAAATAAATTTTCTAATCGGGAATTTCATTCAATATACTAATTAAACACGGGATGAGCAAAAGATCGAAAATTCATATTGCGATTAATACAATACCGCACGCATAAATAACAATGACAAGGTAAACTTTTAGAATAACACCAAGTAGCAAAATTGCAGGTTTGTTTGTATGAAAGTTTTATCCTACTACAACATTCTCTAGCATGATTATCGTTTCATGAAAACAATAAATAGGTTGATATACATAAAATAGCTACACAATTAAATATCTGAAAATAAGTAGACTGACTGAGAATGAGACGATAGTGCATAAAAAACACTTAATAGAGACAGTTAATAACAATAACGTTCAACGCTCTATATATATAATTATAATGTGCCAGAATTTGAAGAAAATAAAAACATTTTTTCGATTCCAACAACCTTTGGTATATTTTACGACATAGAAATGGTTTTCATATTATTGTCCTTCACAATTCAATTGTGTTAGGTCCATCGCTTACCTCTTGTAACAAGTCTTGGGCTGCAATTGCTTAGAAACGGAAAAAAACTCGTAAATTATAATTTTCCTGTGCGGGTGTGTCGTGTCGATGTTATAAGCTCATCTCAATTTAAACAACAAGGGCAAGCTTTGCAGCGTCATATGTATGTTACCTTTTATACACAATTTTCAAATCCCTCCATTCGAGAAATGAGCACATTTTTGGCTTTCTTGAAAGAATGGTTGTTACAAGTTCTCTAGTAATTTTCTTACGCGTTTTCTCAGGATGTGCCACGTACCATTTTTGAAGGCGTAGCTTGCCTTGACGGCTAAATAGCAACATAAAGTGCATCTGTAAGAAAATCCCAAAAAATATCACTTTTAAACACGCAACGAACAAGGAGTGACTTTAAACCCGAGTTAACTGAATGGATGAATCTTTTTTTAAACAAACACCAACCATTATGTTTGATGTGTCCTAGGAAGAGCTGAATGAAACGTTTAACGTTGAACAGCAGGATTATCACATTCACTGCACATACAACAAACAAAATGATTGATTATTTCAAACAATCAACAATTTAGCTCTGGTTTATACATATGAAATGATACATAGGTAATTCGGTGGGTGGTCGTTGACATGTACACATATGTAAAATGCACAAGTGATAAAAATATATGTTCAGTCTCTTTTTTAGTTTTAAACAGTGACTCAATAACAGTAGTGCTCACTGTTCAGTAATACTAACCGGCTGCAAAACTAAATAAATAACATGTAAATTCGCCAATTTTCAAATTGATTTTAAGTGCAGAGTCTTGGGTGTGTGGGATGTTCAAAATATTTTTTTTTACAAAATGACAATTATTTTTCTTTTATGTCGGCTTGCTGCAAAAGGATTGCATTTTAATATTTGCAAGTTACTTATACGTGGTAGAATAAAACATCTGTCCGAAATAACCAGTCTGAATATTCTGCAATAGTATTAGTATTGGAAAATATTGTGTTTGTGAGAAGTGTGTGTTTGTATGTGAATTGGGATGGGATGGGAAGTACGTTTGTCACGTTAGGTGTATCCTTATGCCATGTAGTCATGTCACATTCACTTCTCATTTGATTCTGTTTTACTTGCATTCGATGCTCAATACAGAAGGCACAATACTTGCTTGTTGCAAGCGAGCCGCAATCTTCCAAAACTAGCTTAATCCACATATATACAGTTAGTTAGCTAAGGTGTCAGCAAAGATGTAACTAGTACTCAGAAAGATGACTTAAACAAAGTTTAAGTCATCAGACTTTAAGTCAACAGATACCCGATAACAACTAATTCGATAAATTGGCTACTATCAACCCGGAGTCGTACGGTTTATTTTTTACACACGAAATCATTATTTACTA
>JAHZNE010006353.1:0-16414 GCA_027744055.1 Callyntrura sp. NNG-2020
GATATGATATGCTCTTCGTAGTTTCTCACCAAGGTGGATTACACCGTTTTATTTATATTCAACAACATTTTCATTAACACACGTACAATCTGCTTTCCACTGCAAGTTGGACGTTTATGTTTCCAGATTAAGCTGCGTCATACGATTACTCAAAAATTAGTTGATCCAGTGTAGTTCAAGTCCATACATGTAAGCATTTTTACTGGAGTGCAATTGTGGATATTTCTACTGTAAAGTAGTTTAGTAAAGAAAAATAGGGGAGTATTGTATTCCTTACTCAGCATTAAATCTTTCCTTCATTGTCAAAAATAGATCCAGCAATAGACTTTCCTTAATTCGTGATATATTTAGACCAGAATTAGAAGTAGTAAAAGAAGTTAACTTGTGAACCGTTTGAATACGCATATTAGAGCTGTCATTGTACCAATACACAAGTCGTATAATGAAGCAGTTTAAACGCATAATTTAAATTTTATGGGACGCAAAACAAGAAAAAGTCGACGAAAGTTGGTTAATCGCATTAGACTCAACTCAAATTGTTTTCCTTATTTTGTGTTTCATGTACACCGCATCAACAGACACCTACATAATTGTTTGAATAATATAATAATTAGTGCAAGAAATGCTCAATACCAGCTACCGCATTCATTACATTTGCACCAGGTTTTTCAGTTTTAGCCGGTATGCTGTTCATTTTCAAACTGTATTTGTGACGTTATCGTTAGTCGTAATTAGTAATTTCTTCTTACTACAATTTTCACATAATATAGACACCGACAAACTCGAATGCTCTATCACTAATTTACTACAAAAATGATATTTCGATTTTTTGTTTTATTTTAAACGTTTTAAACGGCCGCTCCCTGTTTAAGTTTTGCATGGTGTTTTTCTTGGAATGCCTCATGCAAACAGCAACTATTCCTATTTTGGATACGACTAGCAATTTAACCAGAAAACTTTCTTTGGACGGCATGTCATTTCCTGCAAAGCCAAACCACAATTAAAACGTTGGCTCAATTATTTACCTTTTAATTATTCAATGCTGCTTTCCCTTTTATGAATTACTTAGTAGGACGGCCAGCAAACTAGAAACGTCCACTTAAATATTTTCGCAATTTTTATCCTATCCTTTACTAGCTTTTCTGTTCTATTTCCATCTAGGTAATACTTATTTTAAAATGAGTAAGTACCTTGTAATTTTGAAAAAACCCTATATGCCGTTTCAGGCAACATTAGATAATGGGATAATTTACGTTTTTGAAAGTACTTGTTATCCTAAACTTGGAAGCATTGAAGCATTTATTCCCTTAAATTTAATGCCGTACTTCATCAGATTCATTTGACTGGTATAGGTATAATCTAGGGAAAATAACACATCGGTGACAGAAAATGTAAATGGAAGAAATGTTTAATCGAATTAAATAGAAACCCCCGCAATTAATTTATAACTACCATTAAAACGTCTCTTGAACTGTTGTCTCGAATGGATTTTCTAGTAGTAAATACGTTGTACTAAAACACTAACATTTCTGATCGGCCTTTGAAGCAGCTAAAGTACTGATGATAAGTCAGACTACTACTTTAAAATAAATTAGGAATACATAGAAATAAGAGATATGGAATTTTCGTTAGAAACTCTTAAATTCACTAGGATCAATATATGGAGGTAATATTTCAGAAGGTGCACGATTAAATATGTAAGTTTTCAGGAACAATGCTTTTTATAAATTTTAATGCGAATTTTGTAGACAACTTGATTTATTTATCTTGTACTTCTGAAGGCATATGCGAAATAATCTTTCAACTTCATTTTGCTGTTCCAGTAAAACAACTTGAAACATTTTAGCCATTCCATTTTGCAGGACAGGACAAGCGTTGCTCTAGGCATCATTACTCTCAAAGTGGGTCGTCAAGATCAAGATGTAGTTTCACCTGTGAAGTTGTAAATTCCTATTTCCACGCAATGCAAATAAGCCATTAAAACGGAGGTTGATGAACGGTTTTGAAACAACCTGACAAGTTTACTCAATTGGACGGGAGTACAGCACCCAATTTTTAGGTTAGGTTCATGCATCAAGAAACGATATCCGTCTTCAGATGCATCAAGACCACTCGAACACATTTTAAAATAAAGTTTTCGAAGACAAAATAGGACACGAATACTATCTGGGCAAATTTTGTACAAGGACAAGTAATTCCAGATTTTTTTGCCGTTAATTCTAAGTTTGGTGAATTACTTGTAGACCTAAAATTAACCCAAACTTTTAAAAATTGGGGTATTTCCCGTCGCCCGGCCACTTTTGTTAAATCTCATGAAGCTTGGTAAACTTGATAGCAACATGTAGGTGAATGCATTCTACAAAAACCAATTTAATATGACAAGTCATTTATGAAATATCACAATTTTGGGAAATGTGATTTAGCTTGTGGATGGATCTTATATGAGCATCACACCCAATCCAAGGAGGAATCATCAGAACTTCTAGGGCTATTTTAGCATTGCCATATATTAGCAACATCATACCACTAATCTTAAATGACAACCTGAAACACGTGCGTGAGTGTACGGTGGGCTACCGCACACTTTAATATCCGGGTAACCTCCAAAACTACGATACACGTACATTGTAAAATTAATGGTAGGAATCAAAAGTCACATTTCCCATCAAGCAAAGCCGCATGCATATCAGTAATTTACATCAACGTTTGCGATCCACGTGACGACATGAGTTTGTTTATTCATGAACTTTGTCACATTTTGAGAAGCAAAAATGATGTCCATGCTCATTGCATAGATTCCTGTCGCGATTCCAACTTACACAAAAATGTAGTATTCCGTTAGCTGTGTGGCAAAACGAGCTGAAAAGTTATAGTATTAGTTGTCTTGTACTGATTATTAGGCGTTTTCCCGAGAGGAGTTGAAAAGAACGACAATTTTTGACGCCATGCTTAATTTACGAAATGAAAGTGCTATGCTACGGAACTGATAAATATCCAGTCGTTTCCAATCTCACTTTGGTTCAACGTCAACTTTCGAACAGGCGGTACACTGAAGTCAGTTGCTTTTCTGTTTGTGACCATAACGTGTGCCTGGCTACACAAGGTGTGAAATTTTAAAACGGAACCGTCGGCATCAACGTTGGTGGTCTGTCTTGAACTCATGTCCATGTCATGTCATGTAACGTGAGAAAACTATTATTGTTTTATATAACCGCAAAATCTGACTAACTAATGTGATTATGCAAACTCATAGCGACTTCCATACCGAATTATTGATGTGTTTGCTTCAACTTCTCAAAGACAAACTGTATAGACAAACTGTCATCGCCTTGTCATGTCTCCAACTAGTCCTACCAACATTCACAAAATGTGTTTTAACACGGTGTGGTGAGCAAGGGAAAATCATACTTACATTTTAGTTCATTTCCTGGTAAAAAATGAGTTGTCAGGACTGCGTGACTCTGTTAGTTAAATTGGCAGCACTAAATTTACTCAGTGTTAAACCTGTGTTCCCGGAAAAATTGCAGACATCAGCATTTCCCCAGTCGCAGGATAGCACACCAAATGGAAATGCGTTGATCGTTCCATTTCTTCAGAAATTGATAGAAATACATTTTTCTGGCTGTAGTCTCATCTTGGCTCGAGACGAGAATAGTGGAAATGGCAATAATCCGATGAAGCTATATAGTGGCAGTGATGGAATTCCGAGAGAAAATTACGGTTATCAAACTCAACACGTTGTGGCATTTCGAAACGGAAGCTCGCCGTTGAGCAAAGATGGTCCAGAGTGGACTTATCAGAAGTTGTCCGGCATTCCCCGACGCAGAAATTGTTGCGTATTAATAATTGTGTCTATAAATAGCGCTTCTTTAGGCTTTCTAAATACACTCCAGTCTCTCATTGCCCCAACGTTCATGCCGTTTTCTCGCAACGATCGGGATCACTACATTTTTATTGCACAACGGAAGCTCCACTCAAAAATTTTACAATCTAAGGATGTCTATCACCAAATTCGGTACAAAATTGCCGTCAGTGTCAATGACGACAATACTAAGATTGACGTAACAACTGTCGGCATGTTTGGCGGATCAATGAATTCTCCCAAGTTGATTTCGCTTCCAAACGAAATCACCGTGGATAAATCGCAAATTTTTCCGGATTTTATAAAAAACTTGAGAGGTCACACCTTACAAATTTCGATTCCATTCACCATTGCAGTATTGGAAGGGTACTTAAACAGCAAAATTGCTACTAATAACGGAAAACGGGGCAGTTGGACTTACATTTTGAACGAGTATTTAACGGTAGCTAAACGTCTAATAAGATAATGTTTTGAAGTATGTAGGCGATAGCATTGTGAATTTTTTTAAAAAAATATTTTTTTGTTTTCAGGTAAAGTTTAATTTTACGTACCACCTTTTCGCCGCCGCCGGTGGGGGAGGAACTGGGAGGATTTTACCAAATAAAACTTGGAACGGAGTGGTTGGAGACCTGCTGTATGATCGAGCAGAGTTGGGATTTGCGGTGGCACCCACTGGTGCAAGATGTAATCCTATAAAAACAACATTGCCACTTTCCTTAATTTTTTGTTCCATTCAAAATTCCAAAAATATATTTTTATTCCTTTTTCTATTCAAAATAGACAGAACCATCACATTTGCAGACACCTACTTTCATCCCATATCTCTCACTTTTGTGACCGGTCCGCCAACTCGGGTGTATAGCACTACGGCGCTGTTTAAGTCATTCCAACTCTCTGTGTGGTTGGGCGTAATAAGCTGCGGCGTTTTTTCTTTCGTCTTTTTGTATGTCGTCACAAAATTCTGTCATATAATAAAATTGGAAAAAACACAAGCATCCTTCTCCAAGCAAGTTTTGATGCTGCTGGCCCCTTTTTTGGAACAAGATATTCCCACTGAGCCAGAATCGACTCCTCTCAGATGCTTTGTGATGATGTGGCTGTTCTTTTCCTTAGTTATGACGACGCTCTACCGTTCACAACTGGTCAACTTGTTGGCGTTTCCGGTACTGGAGCAACTACCCGCCACTTTTGAGGATTTAGCATTTTCCGATTTCCAAGTCGGCTTTATGAAAGATGGGGACGCCGCGTTTAACACGATCAGTAAAAGTAAAGACCCGGTGTACGTGCAACTGCTAAAACGAATGGATATTTACAAAGGTGTGAATATTAGTTGTCTGCAGAAAATCGTGAAATCCGACAAATATTCCTGTATTGGATATGACGTTGATGTGGTGTACCTGAGGCAAAGGAATTTCAGTGATATGGAGTCTCAAGCCTTTCAATTTTCTGGCGCTAGCACGTTCAACGTGTTTGCTTGCATAGGACTTCAGCCGAATTCCATGTATCGCGAAAGCGTGAGCTTTGCAATGGGTCAGGTGATGTCTTCTCACTTGGAAAAAATTTGGAGTAAAATGGACATGTATGAGAACGTGCAAATACCAAAATTGAAGTGGTGGGCTGAAACAAATCAAACCACGAAAAAGGGATTTCAGGGAAGTATGGTGACTTCACAAAGACACTTGACCTTGAGCAATATTAGAGGTGTATTTTATATGGCATTTTACTGCATTTGTCTGAGTGTATTAACGTTTATGGGTGAATGCTTTACACGACTAAATTGTTTATTAAGGCATCCCTTGTAATTTTAGAGTAACACAGACACATTTCTTTTTCTGCTACTTCTGTACAGTAAGGTTTATTCGTAAGGGTCAGCTAACATATAGCATTATAACTATAGCAGGATACATCATGCTCACGGGCAGATCTATATAACATGTAAGGAAGACGCGAGTGCTACATTAATGTAAAACAGACCTACAAAAAGTCACTTTATCATTCAATGGGCTGTATTAATACATGCATACATATAAATATATATATTTATATATATGCATGCATGCATCTCTTATAACTGGTGAAAAATATTAACACAATTCCGCAACTTTGTAAATAGGTTGGTTCGAAAATTGCAAATAAAACGTTTATTTGTTGAATTGGCAACGAAGCAGTTGCAATACTCTTTCCTATATAGCAATATTAAACACAGCTTATTGAAAACGGTGTAAGTAGTAGTAGTAGTAGTAGTAGTAATAATAGTATGTCCTAGTTTTGTAAACTCGCGAATTTAGTTTCCTGTTGCTAATAATGTAGAGCTAAGAAGGAATCAGTAGTAATGCGGTTAGTAAGACTTACTTAAGTTTTTGAGGTTTTAGATACACTGTTTATGCCTCTGAAGATTTTAAAGCTTTCAGGATTTCACAAGAAGCTGTTTATGTTTATATAAGCGCCATATTATATCTATAAAATGTGTGCTAAAGTAGCTAATAGTAGACATTTTTAGGTCTTAAATGGAGCTTGTAATGTTTACGTAAGCCAATATGGCAATTATGAATGTATATAAAGGTACGGACCGGTATTCATATTGGTAACTACAAATTAGTAGGCTTATTGTCCCATTTTGTCGACCAGCGTACGACGCAAATAATGCACACTTACCGTCAGTTATTGAATAACGTCATTACTCAAAGCGGTATTTGAATATAAACATCCTTATTTTTATTTTTGTGTGGGTGTATTTTATTTCCAATATTTGTCGGAATTTGTCGGAATTAAACGACAAACCCCATAGAAATGCGGCGGAATGATACTACATAGGCCTGCATTTCTTGATACGCATTGATTCCTTTCCGGCACACTTTAGCACTCCTCTTATCTATTATTTTGCTGCATTTTGATTTGTGTGGTTGTTAATATTACAAAATATTAGAAATAAAATAAAGAAACGCAAAAACAATAAAGCTGTTCCTAAGCAAATGCCGGTTTGAGCTGTGTGATGGATTTTATTCCGGTTGAAATAAAGTTGACGTAGATAAAGAGAGTGACAGAAAGAAACTGAGATGCTTATTTAAAAAAGACGATGGTTTATATACCTATAAGAGGTTGGTTTGTCATAACTACCTGAAATCAAAGTATGCGGAGTAACATGAGCACTGTGAGTGCTGGCAAGATTACATTGAACTAAGCAACACACAAAATAGAAAATTACTAAACATCAGGTCATATAATGTAATGTAACAAGTTGCATGCAAATTAGATTAGAACCGAATTTAAGCTTTCTGCTTTCTACTGCATTTTAGTGTTACCAGAACCTCTTTGAGCATTTAACATTCTAATGAAATAATGTACTTAAATACCCTATCAATATGATAATAATTTTATATACTAATAATTAAACTCATATTAATATATAAATTTGTTGGCTTAATATATGTTGAATTTTAGTTGAAAGTTGGACGCATTTTCGTATATTTTTACATTTGTAATTTTACGCTTTAAATTCTTTGTTGGTTTGTAGTGCTACTTGACCGAAGAAACCTTATTTATTCTTAAAATATGTAGATAACGATTTTCATTCTGATTACAAACACTAAAAGGTTACCAAAAGGTTGACAAGGTTATCCAAAGCAACATCGCTTCATTCCATAAACGTGCTTTTGTTCACTCCACAAAAGGAATGCATGGGCCTTAAACCGACAGACCAAAATGAAGTTGCCGCCTTAAAAGTTGCCGAGTTTCTTTTATAAACACGGGTGAGGCGACCCTGAAATTGCATCGACCTTTGCCTCATTTCATCAACCAAGGCGCATTCAACATAAACCATACAAGCCGCCGTAAACATGAAAATGACTAGGATTCCCAATTGCGAAAGCGACATCAGAGATTTTTGTAGAATCAGGTGCCCTCCTTCCCTAATCAGCACAAAACCGGCAGAGACCACCACAACCAAACAGCCTCCAAAATGTAAAGCTCGGGCTTTAGCAAAATAGTTGTTGCTTAAGGACACCATTAGTTGTAGACTCCGATATATCCAAATGATGTTTTCAACCGACATATACCCCATATGTTCCGTTTTGATTAAGTTTGTCTTGTATTTCCCCGAAACTGCGTCGACGGCATTTGTAGGCATTCCCAGAAGCAACCAGTACCTACACGTGAGTCCCGTCAAGACAACTGGAAGTTGAAAGCTTAACATTACACCGATGAAACCCAGTACCGTCCAGATTTCTAAACCGATGAACAACCACGTAACTGGAGAAGTCATTGAGAAAGTTATCTCCAAAGAAGTTGAAAGGAATTTTCGAATTGGGTCGGAAGGATGAAACAAGGGAAATCCAAAGGCAGGTGGAATTAGTAAGGGATAATAGCAAAGGAATCGGACTATCCTCTCTACTTGTCTTTCCATTTGGACGGATGTTTTCATACTTTTGCCCTTGCCATAGATAACTTTTAAAGCAGAGTTTAGGCGGTAAACTTGATTTAAATTTTCGGCCATTTCGTGCCGGTACTGAATGGAGACCGAACCGCAAGCTAGAATGCAAGCCAAGACGACCCATATTGATAAACCGGAGAATGCCGTCATTATGTCGAATTCCAGTGCTGGCGCGGAAAACGCTGAAGTAACGATTTCCTCCGGTATGTCGGTGTCAATAACTGTTTCCACCAGTAAAAACACGAGAAATGCTGTCTGCAAAGCGTGCCCTCCATAATAAGTAGCGACCCAACTCCAATAGAAAAAGGTGTCAACGAGAACAAATCGGTTTTTACATTTACTCCAGTAGAAACCTCCTGAAATGGTGTATTTAACAATTGCTCCGAATCTTAACGCGATGTCTCGTTGCGTTCGTTCTGTTATCATTTCGTTGGTGTATGGCTTCTGTACCTGTAACAGTTTAATTTACAAGTAACTTCACTTCTTTCAAGGGGATTCCAGGCTATCTAAACGTCAAGCTTCCTAAGGCAAACTGTCCAGTTTTCAGTAGATACTGAGGAAACTTTAAATTATTTAAATGAAGCAATTATAGGGTTTTCGGTAATATAACAATCATCATCGATATAACTATGTAAATTATTTTAATGAATCTACAAGTAAGGTTCACAAGCAATCATTTTAGATATCAAACAACAAATGGCTTTAAAATTGTTAGAACTGTACAAACACAACAAAAAATTGGTCGAAATTATTAAATTAGCATTTAATGGGCTAGTATTTATTTCACCATCTCTTCCTGTCCGCCAAGTATTTTTTTTAAATAAAACCAGGACAAAACTCGTAATCATCTCTTTTTCATACATGTATGTATTTAAATTATGGAGCAGGGACATATCCAAATTAAATCCATTATTAGATTATGCTAAATTCCTCAAAATTTCGATGTTTTCCCCAAATCAACCGTTGAATTATGTCTAAATTAGCAAGTATAAGTCAACTTTTTTAATGCCAACACTATTTTAATTATCTGCGCAATTATTTTCATTTAAATTCAATTGGAAGCGGTTTAATACAGAAATGCAGCATTTAATTGTAATTTACAATTTTTGTAACCTTGCACAAAGTAATACAGCGGACGCCGCCAAGAATGCTCCAAACGATGTAGAACGCCGTAAATACCCATATATGCCCTTTACATTACCTTAACTCTCCAAGAAACATGGAATGTCTATGCGAGCCATTGCACACTGTAGTAAAGACCGCAGTTGCTGATGATAAGTACGCATGGTTACAGATGGCTGGCACCATCAGGTATAGCTTCAAATTAGTTGTCACTGTAATGTTTTGCTAAATACAAATGAACTCAACAAAATGCAAGTTTCTAATAAATAACTTGACAAAACAGTGAAACAATCAATTTCAATTGGTTGATATTGAATTTTAAAAGTTTAGTTTCATGTTGTCAAGTTGCATGATGTAATTAGCACTTCGAATGAATATATGGATTGAAAACATTCGTTGAGCATGATGCACACTTCTTTTAATCCGACAACACCAAATTAGTCAATTATAAAAGTATAATCATCTAAACTATTGAAGACGTCGAATGACGGTCACCAAAAACGTATGTTATATTGAAGAAAAGTCTCATTACTCATTATTACTAACGTTTAATTATAAGAATACTTTTAAACAATATATTAGAGTTTAAGCATAAATACGCTCTTTAATGTATGTACCAAAAGCTGACACTATTAATAGAGTTTATTAGAAATATATTGTAACTATATCATCCGGCCAATTTTAAGCAAAAACTAACGATGAAGTCACTCTCAGAAGCAGGAGTCTTCGGCGTTCACTTGGCGTTCCTGCGTTTGTCTGTGCGCTCATACGCGTGCATTAATCCTTATTTTATGATTTTGCTTTTGCAATAGCCTTAGGCATAAGAAATCAAATCTTGAGATCATATCCAACTATATATAATTTAAATTTTCAATTGTTTAAAACTTTCCAACGAGTGCGGGAAATTCCATCTTTCCTTTAGTTATTACCTGGCCGGTATCAAATCACGAATGGGACGGGGCTGTGCTGGCCTACAAACCTTTGAGATCACAAGAGCTTTCCAATAAAGAACACAACAAAATGTAAAGTACCTGATGTACCAGTGTCAAGTACCAAGAATGTACAGTGAACCTTAACTTATTGGACAAGGGTCCAAAATGACTGCTGGGTGTATCCTTACTTTTATCGTCGGTGTATATTATCTTTAGCATAAGCTGTATGATCACTACTAGCGAGACAAATAATATTTAGTAATAATAAAAAAACTCAGAACAACATTCTAAAGTCGCATAATTAGCCGGAGTATTTCGAATATTATCTTACACATAGAATTATCAGCCATATGTATTGGAGGTAAGTACATATTTAAGAACATATTTTGGAATTTTTAAGAACATAAATACATACATATTTATTTTACCATTTTAAGCACATATTGTTTTGTCTCCACAATCACTACACTTGGTATGGTATGATGGTATTAAGGTATAACTTATATTTACAATGGGAAGTAGTTTAATGTAATAAAATGTTAGGAGACTAACAAGTAAGAGTCACGAACTGATACAGTCCAATCGGGACAACTGAGGCTGAAATATTTACTTTTGAGTACGCTGATTACGACGCCAATATTTGCATAGTAATTTATGTCCTGCAGATCTACTTATATACCAATTTGATAAGCCGTAAGCCAAAACGACCTTTGACCTTAGGTTCTAATACTTCAAATGGTGACGTCAAATAGTGCAAAGTTGGAAATTTACAAAACTAAACATTTTCAAACTCGATTGGTGAAAACAAAATTCCATGAGTTCATTTCGTGTTAATCAGCGTACTCTAAAGTAAAGATTTCAGTCTAAATTGTCCCGATTGGGCCCCATCAGACCGTGAGTCTTACTTGTTAGTAAAACCGTAGTATTAGTCAGTCTTGAAGACAACGCCTATCTAGGTCTACCCCTTTCATGTCTCCATACTTATAATTAACCTCCCCGACAAGCATTGAATGTAAAACTATTCCTCTCCAAATCTTCCAGAAAAAGCTTGAATGCTATTTCTCATTTCCAAAATAACTCTCCTTCCAACCAGTCAATCATCATCAACACAGTCAGACTCTAAACGTATCTGACCAAAAAATAGTGACGATGGTTCTTCATTGATCTGACCACTGCAGATTTTCTTTATTTGGATCTTTATCACCTTTACACAAAATCAATATCACCTACTATCCGATATTTAATTATCATGGATGGAATTGTTTATCAGGGTAGCATGTGGGATTGGATTTTCATTATACTTTGTACATTGCTCGTTTATCTTTTCCTGGTTTACGTCCTGTGCCTCAAAGTAGCAAAAAGGTGCAAAAACTTTTAACTATTGTAATACTATGTCATTGTAATTATTATAACCAGTCTTTAATTGTTGCAGGAATCTGAAAATCCAATC
Source organism: Callyntrura sp. NNG-2020 (assembly GCA_027744055.1). Classification (NCBI taxonomy): domain Eukaryota; kingdom Metazoa; phylum Arthropoda; class Collembola; order Entomobryomorpha; family Paronellidae; genus Callyntrura; species Callyntrura sp. NNG-2020. Next base: position 11,796 of record JAHZNE010006353.1, read on the forward strand.
ATGGGAACCCCCATCTGACAGCACAGATAATCCCGAATGGAATTGGGAAATGGGATACATATAGTATCATACGACGTATTTCAAATTCAACAACTATTTTCTGTAATGTTTGGAGTAATACAAAATACATGCTTTCTTGCAAGAATGAATATTGATGGTGCAGCCCCAGTTGCACTTGAAGGAAGTATACTGTAGGGGACAGTAGCATTGTCAGTACTGTTTTGAGACAAGGTAGGAATGCACAAAAGTTCAAAATTCTTTTAAAAGTTTATTCTGCTGGAAATAAATTGCATTGAAATAACAACTTTGTTAAAGAGCTGACACCCTTACAAACCTTTCAACAAAAGTAAACTTGTGTCTTGTATATGTATACAACTGCAGATGAATATTATAATTGGAAACCTTCAATATATAAAAAATAGTTGTAATAACATAAAAACATATTTTTAATTTTTGTAATGCAAAGTATTCCAAGAATGTATTCAACATTACACGCATCGTAATCATTTATGTTTAGTACTTACAATTAGTTATTCATTCAACACATACTTCTTACGTACGTATGTTCCTTTTCAACGTGTACAAGATTACTTACTCTACGTGTTGTTCGCGGGCAGAATCTTACATTATTTACACTTCCGGTGAATTTTTGGTAGTTTTCTGTTGTGGCATTAATATACCAAGGCAAAGTATGCCAACATGATATTGTGCTTTTGCACGTGTCCATCTGGAAATAATTGGCAAAATTATTCGTACTCGTTTTCATACTAACAAGTAAACTACTTCGGTGGTCACATATATAATGGCCTAAACTGGGATTTACTATGTAGAGTATTTTGCGCTGAATCCAGTTGTACCAAAATCTCCGTTTAATGGAACATCGGTGTGCACCACATGGTTTTTAATATGGTAAAGATAAAATCTAGTAAAGATGAAAAAAATGCTGTTTTGAAATTCTGTTTCCACCAGACGGTATGGAGCTGCTATACATATAAACGTTCTATTTTACAATATATGACGCCGCATGAAGTGATTCAGGTTATTTTTGCTTTTGGTATTTTACTCGTGTTTAGTGTAGGAGTAGATCTGCAAAGCATGCACTTAAACAATGTTTAGTAAAACCATAATGATTCCATGGTGATTCTATTGGGCTCTGCCGACATTTTCAGTATCCAACTGTTTACAATATCTGAACTAAAATGATTTTTCAAAATCGTTGTTGTCGTCTGTTTCGCTTTTACCTTAAATCGATTGTTGATGTTATGGGCGTGGTTACTTTGTACCTTCTAAGGTTAGTTTCATTTGTATACAATATTTGATTAGTGGTCCAAAATGACTAATAGAATGTTCATATGTATGAATGTCTCATACCGATTGGAGGAAACTGAATAAGAAAAAGCATTTTTCTTCACGAAGTTTTACGCTTACAATATTGGAAACTATGTGGTACCCACCCATGGCCCATTCAACGAAAATTTTGGTACCGTTGGATTCAGCTCAAAATGGTAAATGTGCAAGGTAAAACCCAACTTAGGCCATTCTAACTGTGACAGTCAAAGTAGTTTACTTGTACGTTGTTATTCATTTTCATACATTTGTGAGCTAGAGAATAATATTTATGATACATAATAACGACTTAAAATAAATATATTTGTTTATATGAGTTTGTTGGAAGATTGTTTTAATTGCTACTGAAATAAAATATTCCGTCATTGTCTTGACGAAGAAAATTTACGCTATCATTATCTAAACTAAATTCTGACATACCTTTCATGTTCTTGTTATTGCTAAAATATTCTACTACTTTACTGAATTACTGATATAGTCGTAAGAGCTCTGGAATCTGTTTTCATTAAAGAATGTGAGACTATTATTTCGTTGAAAACTTGTTTGTGCCAGTTTGTTTTTCAGTAAATCTATAAGGAAATTACAGCTCTTTGTACCACAGCAGCAATGGACTGGCATAACTTAACAAACCTGTGGTATTATTCAGTGCCCAATTCAACGCCCAGCGATGATTGACGCCCATTTATGCCTACCCTTTTGATGTATGCTTGCGTACAATTATCCACTTTGAAAATTATTCACTTACATTACAAAATATTCTCTTCATTTCCTTCAAATGCTACAATGTTAATTTTACTTATTTTCAAAAAGACTTCAGTTCCAATCAATCTATCATCAACACAAGTTGCCAACGCGCCTGATAGAAAAGATAGTGACAATGTTCACATGGAAGATTTTGATACCTGCTGTTGCAATCCCATTTGCAATTGTACTGGTTTTTTATTTTGCTAACCCCTGCAAAGTTTCTTTTGTTGGGCCCTTCCTTCTTCCGAAATGCCATTTACTATCAGAGTATCTGCATGCAGGGATTTCAAATACGATTGACGCAATTGTCTCGGGTATCCGTGTTTGGATCTTATGCACACGTCTTTTTTTCTTCGTTTTGTTTTGTACGTTGATCGATATCATTTCAAAATTAAGGTATAAAAGCTTTTAAGTTTTGTCCGGATCCTATCGTGATTTAAGGACTATTGAATTGTTTCAGGAATCGGCTGGTGATCAACCCATATGGATCCATATTTAAAGAAAACACATAATCCCGCACGGAATTGAAGAAATTTGACACATAGAATATTACGTAACGTAGAGCTAATTCAATTGTTACTTCCATTTACGTTTAGCGAAGGGTTGTTTGCTGGTTTGAATGGCCAGTCATTTCAGCCAGCTTTTTATGGATATAACCGGTTATAGACACCCAGCGTCAGATTGATGAAATGGCGAAATATGGTCGAAATGCTAATTAAGTGGCTAAAAAGTCAAATATGTGGTTGAAATGCCAAAAAACCAGTTATGTGGTCGCATAAAGACGCCATGGGGCCGTTATAGCCATATACAAGCTATGACAATATTGACTAGTTGGTGGCTGGCTGAAATGGTTTTCATCCATTTCAGCCACTGGTCAGCCAAATTCATAAACAGTCGGCTTAAATGACATCCCTGGTTTAGCGTAATAATAATAATCGCTCTCACGCAAGAATCAAGAATAATGCTGAAGTTTTAGTTACACTTGTGGTAAGAATAGTGGAGGGGAGAGTAGAGATATCAGTGCTGCTAGGAGGTACCGTTTCCTTCTGTATGAATGCACAAAGTTCAAGAATCTTTAAGCGTTTATCCTAGTTGAAACATTTTGCATTGCATGAGGAGGAAGCAATCAAAAATCTGGATGCCAAATGGCTAAATTTTATAGCTCTTGCGCTGACGGAAAAATCAAGTTTGGAGATGATAACTTTGTTGAAGTGCTGACACCCTCAAGATGATTGGCTGTTGCTCTCAATCTAGCAATTCATATCTTATTGCTTCAGCGTTAGTTTTACATGAACCGTTTAGAATGAATGGAATTGGAATACCCCCCTCCTAGTACTAAAATTTCTCAGAAATATAAGTAATAAACATAGGGACTTACAAAATATAAAAATTTAGATGGAATATAGAATGAATCTTCATATATCTCATAATTATCTGCACCGTTACAAGTTCCATGCACATTAAATGTACATACACAAAACATGCATGTAATAGCATAGATTGTACACCCCTCTTTTCTGTGGTAGCGGGAAAGGAAATGATTGTTAAATATTTCCTGAAATTGTCACTTTAATGAAAGAAAATATTGAACTTGAGGTTGTTAATAATGGATTGCTAATACGCTTAATAATACTTGCAAAAGTGCATACATGCAAATTTAGTTACGAAATCTGCAACTGAGCTTTTTCACGACGTGTATGGCGTCTTGGACGTTGTATCAACATGATCAAAGTTCATATATGCCGGTTTTTTGCAATAGTTTAAAATATAGTTATAATTATACTCAACCTATAATAAGATAGTATACTGAAACTCCATCGCAGCGTCAGCATAGAAATCTAAATTACTTCTCTTATCACAAAATTCCTTGAAGAAAGCTATTAAGGTGAGTCACCCACCTGAAATACACAACTTTATACAGCACAAAAATTGCAAATTGAAACAGCAAGGAAACCCCTCGAGTCTTAAACAAGTTGTCTGTTTCTTACGCAGGGAAACTTATTTTTATCTTTTAAAATTGATCAATCGGGAATAGTCTACTTTCAATTACGTAATCATCAGTGGAAATTTCATCAGGCGTTACCATCTAATAGTACATTAATCATTTAGACTTCGTAATAATGACGCATTTTGAACCAAACTAGAAGTTATATATATCTGCACAGGTTAAACTTCGCTTTGCACTTCTTATAGAGACATATACACCGTGTCACATAATTGGAATTTATACGTCCACGCAAGGATGGCGGTTACCATTAATTGAAATGCTAAAATATTTCTACATTCTCGAATTAAACGACCATCAAAATGAATTTTAATGAAAATATAAAATACATACCCAAAACTCGATATGTATAGTCGTCTAAATAATGAATTAATGTAAAAATCATATGATGCCACCTAAATTTTCTTTTAAGAAATAACAATGCAAAAAATAAAGTGTCCTCCATTAACTTATTGACTTTAACGAAGTATTTCCCATTTAATTATTAAGTACTGACAATAAAAAAGTAATATCCAAAATTTAT
>JAHZNE010006354.1:0-12133 GCA_027744055.1 Callyntrura sp. NNG-2020
TAAGATTTCATAAAAACACCTCTTTCTGCTACACAGATCTTTGCCGTTAATGACACCGCGCTGTCATCATTTTGAAGTTCAAACCACACACATTCTAGTTGCAATTCACATGTTATTTTTACAGACCAAGTAGGACTAACGATATTTTCTATACGTGTAGTCATGTTTTGCAGGGTTAACCATTAACCACGGCTTGTATAAGCATCGCCAAAGTAGTGCATTATGGTCACTGCGTAAGTGCACCCATATTTTAGAATAAAACGATAATTTTCTTGGTTAAAATTTATTCCCTACGTAGAGAAATCAACGAGAAAAACATGTTTACGGTAAAAACAAATTATTTATGGGAATCATATGGTTCGTGATTGTGATATATGTGAGCGCTACATTTCATATCTCGAAAGTCAAGCCAGTAACTATATATGTATGTTTCGGATACGCACACTTTTTTCTCTTGGAGTGGAACCTTTGTTTATTTTGCAACTAAGCCCTTGTTGAGTTAATGTTTTCCGTATTACCAAACATGCCCGAGATCTGGTGTGGTGAGGAGGTGCAAAGATGAACATTGTTGTTATACAAGAAAAGGGACAAAATTATCTCCTTCTGTCTATGTATGTGCGTGCACCGTACTGGTGCATACTTCATTGCTAGTGATCATCATAAATATCATGGATGTTTGCACACAACATTCACACAAAAGAAACACTTCACATCACACACAGCTCTCTTGGTTCGCAGGATTATACGCTACTAAACTGCTACATGCATGCTCATTTAAACTACAAGCAGATGGAGAAAACATTTTGTTGTTGAATAAACGACGAGCCAGAAGAAAGGCAGTTTTCCAAAAGTGTAAACACCAAAAACTGTAACAACAGAGAAGAGGTTAACCTTGTATAAAATAGCATACCTTCTTTATGACAAAAAGGATCAAATAATATACATACCTACCCACCTAGGCATTCTCATCCAATTTCCAACGTTTCACTCCACATGCACATTCCAGAGCCACAGTGGAAGAAGCAAAAGTGAGTGGAGTTTAGGGAAAGAAAACCAAGCCATCTTTTGAACCACATCATGGTGTAGTCGTCATTGTAGTGGCGTCGACAGAGCAAAGAATGGTCGTGTATTGTCATGTAGGTTGAATGTGCTAATATAATGAAAAGGGGGCTTTACCCAAGCAATTTTTCTGTACGGGCATGTATGGGAGCAAAATTGAGCAAAATACTTGCCAACTTTATGTCACATACGTATGTAAAGAGGAACTTGTTAAAGTTTTCCGGACCAAGAAACTGCTGCTGTGTTTGTCCTGGGCAGTGAGCATTCAAGAGGCATAATAATGGATTGTCATGTACGATTCGCTGGTTATGTGCGTATTATTTTTTAAATAGCGTATATAGATAGCATATTATACAGAACTGCAACGATGTATAAAACGTTACATAAATACACGCCATGCCTACTGTCCTCTTCACAGCAGTAAATAGCTACCAACAACCGAGAATGCTGATGTGATTTGCCTTTTACTTTCTTTCATGGACTGAGTACTTCCCTCTCCTGTAAAAAATCTAGTGTATTTGTATTTTGTTGCGACTGTGATGAAAAAATGAGTTAAGGCTATTTGCGTTGCAGCATTAGTTTGACATATTTTCAAAAGACATGTGCAGGTTCATACTACCATCGCTCAATTGTTGTTGACTACTTTAATGCGTATTCACAATATCACAATCACACAAACACAAATAATGACATGGAGTAAACTCAAAATATGACAAGAATGGTGTGGGTATAAGGAGATGGGGTTATGTTATGTGACTTTATCTTGGTGAGCTACTAAATGTAAATGTAAGTTGTGTGAACTGTGAATATACTCTCATTGTCAGAAAAGAAGAAAGAGACAACTTGGAACTTGGATGGCAGATATGAAGCTGCACTGTGGTGACGGATTTGTTACACACAGTGAAAAGCAAAAAAAAAAAACATGCAACGTAAAAGACATCTTGGTAGTGGCTTAGCGTAGCTTAGTTGTTCATGTTGTTCATAGAAATTTTTCTCGTAAAAAACTATCTCAATCTAAGCATACCGTCTTCCGAGTTTGAATACATTTTAAAAGGACTTTGGAGAATTTGTGGCCCCGCGGTGCAGCATTACTACGTCTTGGTTTGTTTAAACATTTGCAACAACGCAGAACACTGGTAAATACGGTAAAATACAGCTTTAGTTTTGTTTTTCTCTGTGAAATGCACATTTTGCATGTTCAAGAAAATGCAATTACCAGGCAAACATGAGAAATTGTAATAGCTTGTCTTTCATGTACTACACACAAAAAAGTCAACGCATTAATAACTCTCAACAATACTAAACTAATATTATTTTATTTCGTGCCAGTTCATCATTTACCGGGCCAACGTATGATAAAAAAAAGTTGTAAGATGGACGGTGAAGATCAATGGAATTTCAACTTCAATCGTCTGATGTTCTGATTCTAAATGACATGTTCGCTCTACTGACTGATGTACATAACCTATGAAAACAGATTGCAATCACAGTCATTTTCAGTGTCTCCACTTCTAGCAGTAGGCTTTTAACTTCTAGTTTGAAGCAAATTATTGAAGTTGTATCATCTAAATGCGTCAGCTATATCTCTCAATGTTACTAGATGAGTTGAAGAGGTTGGCTGGCACAAAACAAAAATTGCTCATCGAGTCATCTACAACGCCAGCTTTATAATAACCTTCCGACCTACTCGTCATCTGTACATCAAATTATCAAGGTCGGTGTCTACTCGATGAATCATTCGATAAGTTTTAGTTATGATTTGTGTACACTTGTCCAGTTTTTATGTGTGCCATGCACAAAAATATTAGGACGAACAAATAATGTTTTCAATGCATCATTTTGGTTGGTTTTCCAATCAGATTAGAGAGTATCTTGACATATATACTAACCTTTAGCGCTACACACTGCCTTTGCCGATATACAAAACAAGTGTATTTTAACAAAATTCTCTGTGACAATCCATCAACCAAAGATTGCGTTCAAAAATATACGTTTTTACGTTGGTTATACTAGGTACATTTTATAAACAAACATATTGTGTATAGGAATTATGAATAGGCCCTATATATACCTCGATTGCTCACCTTATATGTAACACTCTACACATCTTATTTTTTGTGCTTAATATATATGCTGTGGCTGTGGCCTTTAGCTCTTACTTGATTTAAAAAATAAAAATAGTATGTCTCATCACTAGACCATGTGGCAGCACTACAAAAAGTGCTACATAGTAGAAGATGCAAAAATATCTATGATGCATTTTAACTGTATTTGCTGCTATATACGTAATCCTATTTTCTTTTAAAATGGGAAAGGTTTTCGGAGCAAGGTGCAATATGCATGCATGTGCGTAACATGTTACAATTTATTGAGCTAGTCGTCGTCGACGCTCCATTGTTGCTGTTGTTCGATTCGAGAAATTGGATGCATGACAGTCGGTGCGCCCAAGAGTTTACGTATCAAATTCCCTTCTCTTTGCAATAAAATGGCACTATTGGAGAATAATCCAATTCTTTCCACTTGCCATATTCGAGACTTGCATTGTTTATATTATATTCAACAAAAAACTTACGAGCGGTGCTGGTAGCACTTGCTATAAACAAAGAAAACAGAAACTGCTATTCAGCACTGTGGCGAGAACTTGTTCTACGACACAACGTTGTTACAGATGTGGTAAAAGGGGCTTACTGTGAGAATACCCACATTATATGTGAAATTAGTGTAGTGAATATGTGGTATATATTGTTAGAAAGAGAATGATGATGACCACAAGAAGGGATGCGGTGGTGATTCACAATCGGTGTCCAAGTCAAGTCCAAATTAAGATACAAAATATGCATACGTGGTTCGGTACTACTAACACGGTAGGTACGTAATGTTGATAATTCATGCCTTACCTCTACTGTGAGAGAGTTTGTTGTTTATTTCGTGTTAGCGAATTAGGGATCCTGTCTAGTAGGTTTGTTCTAGAATGATATCACATACCGTTACATACGATTTTTAATATCTTTACAATTACGTCCTACTATCCTACTTCTAAACTAAGCAAACTGTAATGGAGTGTTACGCATGTTCGTTTTTTGAGGTGATGAGGTAAGTCAATGGAATCACATATACGCGGCAGGGAAATGATTGTAGAAGTGGAAGATAGTTATGCTAATTATGGTTTTTTACTTGCCGACCTCAGATATTCTCTACGGCTAATGTACATGACTTCATGTATTATACAATCATTACACAGTAAATGCGAAGAAGAAAACAAGTATCTTCCTACGAATAGTCGTGACCCCGCCTGTACACGTATTGCAGATGTTAGCAGTTTCAAAATTTTGTAATCGCTCTTTTATAAGAACAAGGAACATAATTGTCGTAGGATGCATAAATCTATCAAGCTTATGTATGCCCCTGTATTATGTATTATACACCATTTTGACTTCAAATCCTCGTATGACATGTGCTTTTTCCTTCCGATCCAAAACATAGTCTAAATCGCCACATACAGAACATCTTAAATTTTCCTAAACAAAAGGTGTTTATATTTCAAAATTTAGAAAAATTATTCATTCTATTAATGACGTAAAACTGAAAAAGCTAACAATGAGAAGTTCTTTTTAACATTTGAAATAACACATACATCAACGAAACTACCTGCAACCCTGCATACAATAATTGCATGGCTTTGTACCTCTATATAGCCATAAAAAACTGTACTCACTCATTTCATTTCAGTATAATAATGATTGTATAATACCTTAAAATGAAATCTGTTGTTGCTTAATTGAAATAAAGCGAAATATTTCATAATGATTGCATGTAAGTTATCTAATTAGAAGTATTTAAAGTATCGATGAGCAGTACTAACTAGCTAGTTCTGCAGTGAATCGGCTTGATGAAATTTCCAGGGAATGAGCCAAAGCTGTTGGAAAGTGCTAGATATAGAATGAACATGAATTAGCTGGGTACCTTTTCTTGGTTTTCTTGTGAAAGTAAGATGACTATATTGTACAAACTCCACATAATATTGCACTATACAAGATGTGTTACCTAACGTTGAATTCATTTTACAGTAATTGCACTTATTTTCACAGTAATAACGACTTAATCTGTGTTTGTGCCCCAGAGGAAACTATCATTAAAAGTTGCAAAATATGATTCTGAAGGTAAAATTGCATTTATTGAGGAAATTTTTTGTAATGAACAAATTACAAATATATCTAATTTTACATGTGTTGTCCCTTATGTACATAAAATCGGAGAGGACTTTTAGGCTTCGTTCATCGTTGTTATCTTTCACCATCAATACTGTGTAGATATATATGTGCTTTATGTCCATGTCGATCTTACATATGGTTTATTCCTTAACTTTTGGACAGTCGTTGAGCACGGTTCAGAGAGAAAATACTTAATGTTGACTCAACTGAAACATTTTGTTGCAAAATTTCAGCTTTCATACCTAACTTGTTCTGACCACTTAATCTATTTAATATAGCGCGTTCTTCATCTTCAATTCTTTCACATTTTATTTATGCCGCACGATGTGCTTTCTGTTAACAGAAGATGGAAACTACATGACATGATGTACAAAATAAAACATAATTTAACCTTCACCTACATGTGTTGCTTTATTGTTAATGCAGAAATGACCGTGAAACATAAAATTTAAATTAATCTACCATTTATGCTATCATAAAAATTTATCTCGCCCACTTGAAAAGACTCTACCCTTGAAAATAACAATGCAACATTAACAAAAATGAATATTATTTTCAACCGGAAATCATATATTTGTACCTTGGAAGTTTCCAATTTTTAAATATGTAGGTTACAAGTTACAAGCTAATATCATTTAAATCAAAGCTTGTATATATAAAAGTTAGGTTATATAGTTTACAGGGCCCGATAATTTCAGTTGACTCAGGTTTTGCATTGCGTACGTATTTTGAAAACTAATATACAGATCGCGTCACGTCGAAATGTCTGAAAACAACCCCTATATTATACTACAAAAAGTGTACCTTTTGTCTTCCAAATCAGTGAAATATGAAGTTTGGGTTTGTTATAAATAGTGAAATACTCGTCCATCTATGTAAAAAGTTTTTTATGTGTAAATACCATGATACAACCCACAATAAAATAGCTCAAGTATAAAACTGCAGTTTGAACCACCATAATAGGCAGAAAGAAGTGAAAATTACATAAAATTACTAGAAATATATAACTTATACAAAATATAGTATCACATCACTCCGGTCTTTTTAACTACATTTTCAGACTTATTACTTCCAGGTGAAAGTTCATTGCAGAAATCTTCGTTCCCTACTCTTCCCTTGGGTGTGAATCGCATCCCATGTCCACTTTGTTGGTACATCCAATGATACATAATGTAGGCAGCACATACCCATAAGATTACAATGCCTATTGCAGATATTAGTCCAACGAAGCAGATCAAGTGGAGGAGTCCCTCAGCGAGTACACAAATTATTTCCCACCTAAACACAAGTTTTTAGAGAAACGCTTGATTAAATCCCACAACAATACAGCAAAATTTACTTATCCTTACAGTCTATTCAATATTTCGGTAAAGATTGCATGCTTGTATATATTCGCAAGCAATGTAAAAACAAATTTTCATGTGGACGTGCACCGTTGTTACACACATTCAGCACCAAAATACTAATATTACACTTATTGCAATATAGTTTGTATGATCAAATCAGCCAACAAATTAAACGATCAGGCAATAAAACACAAAAAAGTGAAATAACGAACATACATATTGGAACTGACATTTCAACGCGTGGAGCCTTTCAATCATGAATCTTTTGATCGTAGCGGTTGTGGTCGTAATCGTAGTTTAAAAGGCTAAATTATGCTCTTATGTAACCAGGTTTTTGCCCCGTTGCCTCCTTGAGTTTCTACACATGACATGTGTTTCCCACGTGTATTACGACAACTGAAAATTGTGGTAAATGAACACTACCTAAATTATCTATGAGATTCTGCATTCATTGAGACAATTTTAAAATATTTGGCTGGGTGTTAAGTTGAAGACTGCATACTTTCTGAGCACCTTGAGCGATATCATACCAAATTCTGCATCGCAAACTAAAGCATTTGAAGATCACTTGCTTAGGGTCAAATTAACAATGCGAATGCAAAGGTTTCCCTATTTTAAGAACGATTCCGCGGTTATTGTAAATTTCTTGTACACGCTATATCTTGGCAATGCTTCTAAGCATTGTACTACATTACTCTCTCAGATGAAAAGCGAAAAGAATTTACAAGGCCAATCTCAACCAAAGATTTCTATTACATACTGTTTACACTAAATCGGTGGAAAGATTAACAAAAGTTCCACATTCACGACATCATCTCAAATATTTCGTTTTGTATAAAAAAAAGTTCAAATAAACTCTCCTCGAAGTTACCCCTTTTCAAAAACAAATTAAATTAAAAGTAATCTTGCAACACAAACACAACTTACATTTTCTACTTTAGAATCGAGTTGAGTACTCGACGTTTAATTGAATAAAAATACACAATATTTGTCGTTGTCACCAAGATGTCAACTTTCCAATGCAATTAGCACGTTCCTTTCACACAAATTTCTTTTACTCACATTCACAAGTTGCATCAAAATGTTCCACGTGAAAATAGGTACTTTTAGTAGGTAGATATGTGATTAGATGTCTACTTAGGATGTACAAATGGTCAAGATGTCTTCAATGAAAAGTTAAAAAATTCAAATGCTTTTCGATGTAGTCGCTTACATGATCTTTTACGCTCAGTAGCAAGTCTTAGACTGGTACAGATGATGAGTACGTACAATGGGATACGACGACTGCAAAATTAAAGATGGACCTGTTTTCTTCAGACCCTTTGCATAAAAAAATATACGGCTATAACTAGTGTTAGTGTTATGCTCACGCAACGTTTATACAACTAGGATATTACACACATACTGTTGGGAAGATTGTTGTATGTCACATCACGCACCGCTATATCATCGCAGTAACAACAACCGTAGAAAATTATACGGTTTGTGAAGACAGGTAATATCTGTTGCAGGACCTTTGTACCATCAAGTATGATTTTGTATATATCAGCAGATGCAAAAAAGTATGAGTCGCCATTGTATACAATCAACAATGCCAACTATAAGCTATCAACTATATCCCCCAAAGCTTAAAACCTAAAAGAGGCAGATTGAATACGTTGGCATTGCACACGTTTGTTGTTGCTTGCTCATCAGAAGAATGAACAGAAAAAAGTTTGTTCTAAAAATGTTTTCGTACGCATTGTTATCAGTTATACGTACTTGCATGAAGGTGGAAAAATGTAATTTTTAATCAACAGAATATTGTGCATTGTTTTAGTATTGTTTAAAATTTTACTACAATCCTATCAAAAGAAAATGCAAGGAATAATACGAATTGTTTTGTAACAATGCAAGAAGGGAACATCAAGAAAATCTTTATTGCTTGTTCATGGAAGCCATTCTATAATCCTCCGTACATTTGTAAAATATTAAGTGTACAGTTACGTGCTATTTTAAGCTACGTTACATATTTATGGGCTTGATCAAGATATTTTATGACGCTTTCTGCTTCAAGGCTGAAGGTCCTTCGTCCTTCACTTCCGGCTGTTTATGCAAAAATGCAAAGCATTCCTTATTTACGTGCAAAATAGGTATACTCATTTAGGTATGTTGTCGTTTGGTTGCATTTGCACGCAACCACAACGCATAAACAATCATATGTTCATAGGTTTTATTTTTGATTGTTAAGAATATGTGTGAGCACGGTATTGCCAAAACCCACAAACATGTCGTCCTTCTTTCCTTCAGGGTTTGTTTGTAGTAATTGAGCTCATTGTTTGCCAGTTTTGATGTTTCCACTCGGTGTCATTGTACTTATTCAGTGCATCGGTACAGCAACCAAACTGTTACAAATACACCGTGCAATTTCTGCAATCTTCCTGCACCTAAAATGAAACATCCACGCTTTCCTATAATTAATATGCATAGGGCAGAGACATAAATTATGAGAACAATGTGAATACGTATCTATTTTTTACAGAGGAATTAGACCGTGTTCGTCCGACCATCCGCCGTTGTCCCGACAACTTGAATTGTCGTTAGGAATTCTGAAATAATATATTTTCACCGTTCGATTACCCATACTCTGGGGACCGGTACACCTTTTTTTTTAATAAAAAGGGTAACCATTAAAGCTTCAATTTTGTTTCGATAGCAATTTAGTGCGAAACATATGGCATTCAGTATGAGCCATGGTAAAACTTTTAAAATGCAACGCTCCGCTCTTGTCGGATTCTATATAACAGAAGTCGGCAACCATTACTCGAATTTCTATCTTCATCAGCCAATTAGCCGACTGACAATTTCTCACTTGAACAAAAATATCGATTTGGCTACTTTATCAACGAGCATACAAATGCTATTCTGTTAGGTTGTGTAAATTATAACTTATAATGAGTCAAGAAATAAACTACACGACCAAGACCACGGGGTAAAAAGTTGTCGAATTCCAAGAAAAATAACATGTGCTATTTCTCCTATACCTCCTACACTTGTCGTTCAGTCCACGTCAACGTAACGTACGTACGTCTGTCCGATGATAACCATCATAACCATAAACTTTTGTTATTGCAAAGTTGGGATTCCTATTCTTTTTACACATACTCACATTTTTATCATAAAAAAGGAGAAAAGATTTCGTCATTGGATTCAAATGATTAGCGCCGTGCATTGAATAGCAAATATTGTCTACTTTATAAGTTGGTACGGCTGCTGCTGGCAGAGTTACTACTACTACACACGTGGGATGTTATGTTAGAACTAACAACAACTTTGTTGTCTGTCGCGTAGATGTTAATTTTATAAACATCCCATTCTTTGCATCAGTGAAAGAGGTGTGGATTATGAACTGCAGCGAGTGCCAAGTTATCCCACAATTGGGTCAATAAAGAAGGTACAAGGTACTCAACAGTGACGTCCCTAGACCTAGACAGGTACAAAGGGTAAACCCATATCCTTTCAGTTACCTATACATTTGTTCTTCGTAGTAGTGGATTGGAAAATACGTGCGTAACACAACATTCTAGATGCGATGCGATGACAGAAACAACTACAAGGTTAAATTTGTTAATAAAATATAAATGAATGGGAACGTTCTACGTCATGATTGTTAGTTAAAATTTCTTGTCTCTCTTCATTGCACATCTTCGTCGTGTAATGTCGCTGGCCATAGATAGAAGATTTAAATTTAATGTTCATGTAAGCAGTTGATCTGCCATTCGTCAGGCTCGCTGTTCAGGATATGTCCTAACGTAATAACTGTCTGGTCAAGTGACTAATTTAATTTTTTTGACAATTTATCAACAAACTCAGGCGTGCGTTGTCTGCTTATTTTGATAGTGATTGTAGCGTTTTAATAGCATGTTGTCATTGTGCAACAACAACACGTACAATTTCAAATTTCAAATGTGAAATATATACTTACCTATTATCATCATGTCAAATCTCTCACGTTGTTCGATTTATGTACTGCGCAGTTGTACTGCGCACCAATGGTTCTTACAATTAGACCTAATGGTAAATTCTCCTTCTTTGAAGTAGAATGTAGAAGCAAGAGGTAGTAGTCATGCAGCAATGTTGTAAAACAAAAACGTAGCTTGCAAATGGGGTAATCAAAACTGCATGTATGAACGATATACCAAAACTTTTCAAAAAATTCCAAAATGGGCCAAATAAGTGTGCTCTGAGGGTCGGATTTACCATTAAAATTCAGTTTCATATGTTATCTGGTGGTGGTTCCTAAGGTTATGAATATATAACACAATATTGAAATTTACAAATTTTACTAGGTAACCCCAAATTATTGATGCTTAAAAAGTTTGAGGATGAAGGGGTTGCGTTCCACAGCATACAACAAATAACTCACGCACCAAATCAACCTCACAAGTCTCCTCAGCGACACTTGCTTACGCCCTTGAATGATGTTTTATCACTTTTATCAATGTAAAATGATTGCTGCCTATAGATTTATATGATTAGTGAGTTTTACTTGAGGCTGTGTGGAGGAAACCCCTCCATCCTCAAAATTTTTGAGCATCAATAGTTCTGGCTTTCCTAATCAAATCAACAAGCTTTAATTATTACTATGTCCGAGTCCGACCATGACCACTCTAACTAAATACGTCATACGTTATGAAGTCACAGGAGTTCGTATGAGGAGAAAAAAGTTTTGCTGCGATTTTTCAGGAGACAGTAAGACCAAAATACTTAATTCGTAGTCAAAATGCAAATTATTAGCCATTGGTCATTGTATCTATGCCATTGAAACTGTAATTATTTACTGGTCACATCATGGAAATTACAGCGTTGGATCTCCAACAAAATTATCGGTAACCGTGTTTGTTTTTGGCTTAAATTTTGTCATTTTTTAATTCGATTTTTTATGCATAATTAATGAAGATTTCAAATTTCAACGCTGTAATAATCTGGTTACAACATGAAAACTTGTTACTTGTTTGTAAAAATACATGTACCTGCAACTGCAATCATACCTATTCAACTACTAAATAATGCCACTATTACAACTTCCCTCACATGTACAAATGCTGCAGTAGCCAGCAGTGGCTAATCAATGGATTGTGTGGATTCTGCTCTTCACAATACATGTTTGTAAATTTTTGAAGAAAATGCTTATCGAGTAAATACAACCGCTGATCATGTCCTTGAAAATGTAGCAAAAGATAGATAGAGGGGTACACGTAATTTGAGCTCCTGTAGCTTAAGTCACAATCAATTATTTTATGTATTTTGTAAGTGGAGAAAATGTGCATTTAATGTTCTGAAATCATACTGGCAGGACATCAGGTTTCACTGTTTCTATTATGTGTAAAATGTGCCCAACTTTATAACTTGCAAATAAAATGAAAATTATTTAAGCCCATTTCGTAAAATAAATAAATAATATGGACATTATTACAACCTGGCTAAGCGCTCTAGCGTTACGAATGAGATTTCTGCTACATAAATACACAAAATGGT
>JAHZNE010006355.1:0-18837 GCA_027744055.1 Callyntrura sp. NNG-2020
TTGTTGTTGTAAGTGGCTTGAATGAATAAATTTATCGTAAAATGTGTACTCAAATTTTGTTAACTAGTTAATAATCAATAGTGAAAGAACGACAAGAGGTTAGAATATTGTAGTGGTTAAACACGCAGGTGTCCCGCAGTCTGTCTCAATCAACCAATTTGCATATTAAATTATCCAATACATAACACTCAATCATGCAAACATCTTCTCATTCAAGAATGCGTACCATTTGGAGAAGACTTATTTATTCCAAACAACACGACGATGATGATGAGCTTGTGGCTATTTTGGAATCAAAGACTGTTATCTCGTTTAACCCTTTAGCGATTATTTTGCTTGGCATTCCACAAAATAAGGGGAGGCACGCACGACTACGTTTTATGCTTCTCATCTTTTTTGCATTTCCATAAAAACGCCATGTATCCCTACATTTGTATACACATCCAGCATCTTATTTGCTTAAAATCCACCATCATCGACTTGTTCAACCCAGGCAGTAAAAACCAGATAAGTGATGACGACCAGCGTGACTAGGGAAAAACATAATCATTATGATGATGATAATAATTAGCACATAACAAAACAAGACAATGCAATATAATTCTTCTCCGTTTTATTTTCCATAAATATAATATATAATACATTTCATTCATCTGAAACACCCTTATAATAGGCAAGTCTTAAAAACCACATCATCATAGTTGATAGTATTTCGTAAAGATAACAAGATTAATAAATATTATATAGTAGTGTTCAGCATACATATTCACGTTTTAGAGTAAATATTAGCATTTTTAGTGAAGTGCGCACAGTAAACACACAGCAACGAGTACCTGTAAGTAACGAAAGTATAAACACGTGTGACGACGATGTTTAGATATTCTTCACAGATATCGTCAATAATTATCCTCGAAAAATATTCAGGTATGCTAAATTTATACTAAACACTGGAAACACTGAACGTAAAACATTAAAAGGGCAGAGGGTAAATTAAACGTTTGTGGTGAATCTGGAAAATGCCATCACTGTTATTAAAGAAGGTAAAAAATAAACAATGTTGCATTAACACATTACACATGTTTATAATGGAATTTTGGAGGCAATACAAAGTATGGGCCAACAAATATTTATGGGTATTACATATAATGATGATTTACATTTGGTCATGGGCCATGGGTTGATATAAAACAGATTTACAAAAATTGTACCGATCATGCCACCTTTTCGTGATAATATATATTCATATACAAAATGTTTAATTAAAGTTTCCGCTTCAAAGATTTTCCTGCTTAAAAAGCATCTTTTCTCTTCAATTGTCGACAATTCGATGTCGACATTGGTTCTTTTTCTAGGCTGACAACGATACACCGTAAAAAATCTTTATACTACGAAAACCACCAGATCATTTACATCCTACGTTCCTCATATAATATTACTTACAAAAAAAGAGTTATCTATCACCACATTAATATCCAAAATGATATCACATCATTTAATATCGCCCATCTATATCACTACTACCCACTCGTTTTTTTATTATTTGAAAAAAAATATCTCGAAATTGTGCAATGACTGCTGGAGGATCTCCTCCTTCGCTTTGTTTGGCTGCTTTCTTGGAGGGTATATGATTCAGACAGGTAACGCTTTACTTTATATCGATTTACTCCTACGCATCAATGCACTTTGAATTGAAACTAAAAACAGTTTGCCGTAACTGGATACCCAGACACTAGACAGGATGCCATGATGATTGTAATGCAAATAACTAGATATTTTAGAGCAATATCGAAAATACACAAAATAACAGCACGCAATAAAAGCACCATATAATATTAAACTACCTCTATATATTCTGTATGTATCTTTACAATACACTATTATATGCTGTTACAAATATTATTTACCTACTAGTATCTTTCATGTTTTTTAATTTAAAAATCATCTAGCTATATTATCTACTTGTACGTTTGATCTTTATCGTCCTATATCCCTCTGGTATAACAGTAACACCATGTCTCGCTAAAGTCTATGCATTTCTACAGTTTGCCAGTCTTTCAATCGCACGTTGATAGGTACATGCATAATCATCATGCTTATCATCATAACATTAAAATCTACAGATATATTTAAATCTGAATTTCAACGACGTAACTCTAAACACTATTTTCTTTGAAACAACCTACCTTAAGGGACCTAGCGCGTATAGTTTCCTAGTAAAAGCTTAAATGTGTAAGCACTACACCGACGCGACGTCATTCTACTATAATATACATTCAATTAAGAGATATTATTAATGCATTACATCATTAGATACACATGTATATGATTATGTGTTAGAAAGTGTGGTAGTAAGTTTAAGTTGTGAAAAAATATTACTGGACGACCTTATTTTACATAGACCCTCTAGACTCATAAAATATTAACACAAAAACTTGCTACTTTCTACGATTTCCCTTTTATTCCTTTAAATTTTCATGGCTCTTGCTAGTCTTGCTACGACAACTACTATACCGTGCATGTTGTTTAAACACCAACTCAAGCACACACACACACGGCAAGACTAATCTCATCTTTTGGAATGTTACTGATTTTTAGAAGCATTTTAAAAAAATCATTCTAAATATACTTATGTATGCATTTCCCCGAACTTAGTATTTACCACTTGTCCAAAAGTATTAAAAAGTAGAGTAGATCTCTCTCATAAAAACGGTGAGTTGTCGCAATACTAAACTTTCCCCTTTCCGACATTCGACAATTTTCGACCGAGCTGATGATAACGATGCAAATTCCAGCATTTCCTATACTTTTCCTGCAACTCAACTATAAATGTTTAAACATTCCGATCCGATGACCTACCGCCATCATACTTTATTTGCGATAAATTTTTAATAGTCCCTTTTTTGTTCCATCCGTTTCTATCGCTCCCCCTTTCCAGATTGTTGCGTGTTATTATACTTTGCAGGTACACTCGCATACACGAAGATTGGCAAAAACCTTAAAATTTCTACTAGCAACCATTTTTTTAGCACACGACAAGTATTACTACACATACATGTATATATCTATTTCATCTCAATCGCAATATATTACCAACTATTGAATCTAAGTGCGCATTACTCGACAATTTTATGTGGGTCAGCACGATTTAAATACTGTCGCGTTCGTCTCTAGCCTTTTTCGTAAGTGGTCAAATAAAAAAAGTCCACTCGTAAAAAACTTGTTCCACAGCAGGATACGCTTGTCTCCTTCAAATCCCAATTTATGTATATGGCACACGAAAATATAAAATGTCTATTGGTATTTTACGAAATGCACACTGCAAGTGTATACTGTATGTACAAACCGTTTGTAGTAAATGCGTGTTTCTCCATCCACACGCCTCCATATAACTAGTAATAATAATCTGCCTCCTCCAGAGATTAATTTCGTGTCCTCTCATACTAATGCGCTTTGTACTGGAATACTCCTTAAAAACCACACAGGCTCCCTGTCACACGCAAGAGTCACTAACTAAGCCGTAGGGAGCCACTCTTGTGCGCGGGAACTCTGAAGTCAGTTCTATCAATAATATATTTATTTAAAGTCTACTTGTTAATACAGTTAATATAACACGTCTAGATAGTGTGGCCAACTGCTTATAGAGATAATATCTTTTTTATGGTGGAAAGGGAAGAAAAAAGTCGTTAAATTAAGTTTATGTTGATAGCAGTAGCAGTTTGTACAGAAGTAATAGGAAATGCGGCGTGTAGTGTGTGTGCAGTAGCAAAAAAGTTAAAAGTTCCGTTATATATATGCTACCATCTTATCTTTTTCGTGTATTTCAGTTACTACTACTTCTATCTAAGGAGTTGATTTGATAATAATGTGTATATAAAAAGAAGGAGCAAAGAAAGCTAATAAAGTTTCTCTCCCTTTTTTTTATTAACTTTACTTCGTCTTCGCTTCTACTTTGGCTTGCTCATCTTGGGCACTCTGCCTCCATTTTTTTAAACCAATTGACCCAGATCAGTACCGCACTCGTAGTCCCCATAAGTTTGCAGGTAGGTATTCAAGTTGGACGAGTTGCTACTCGTGATTGTGGTCACGGCGGTGAGATGTGTTCCCGGAGTGTGTAAATGGGGGTGACTACCGCTACCACTACTGGCACTGCTGCTTCTGTTGGACCCTGAAGAGGAATTCTGGCGCACTACAAGCTGTCCTGAACTTCCTCTCCCACTGCTTCCTTGGTCATCTTCTAAATCGTGATCTCCAGTAGGGCTGGGAATGGGCTTGTTAAGATGGCTGTTTGAGCTGGAGCCCCCACTTCCGGTGTCATCCTGTTCCAAGATGAGGGCAGAGTCTGACTCCATGAAAACGGAGTCAGCAGCAGCGATGGAGACTCCTAGAATGCCCTTGCCACCTCCAACTGAAGCAGACCCGCTGTTGCCAACGGCGGTGCCAATGATTCCGGAACAAGGTCCACTGCTACTGCTTTTGCGTCTTTTCATGCTGCTTCCCAAACTGGATTTTCGAATGGAGCTTCGACTTTTGAAGGAGTGACTGAAAGAAGAGCGTGTGGCGCCGGACATGGAAATAGATACGGATTCCCGGGCAATACCTATGCTTCCCACGACGCCAGTGTTACCGCTAGCTTTGGATATGAGTGAAGAGTGATTATGGAGTACGGTGGTACTAGTGCGGGTGTCAACGCGGTTTAGGGGAGAGGAGAAACAGGCATCTTGGGTGCCACCCGTAGTGCTTCGGTGGTGATAGTGGTAACGATCTCGATGGTGGTGGTGTGCTTTGTGACTGGGACTGCTGTGATTATGATGACCATGGTGGTAGGTAGAATTCTGTGGGGAGTTGGGCACGTGACTGAACAGGATGGAAGTAAACTGTTCCCTGAAACGGTGGCAGGAAGCAATGTAGGCGCACGGTGTTCTGAAATAACAGAAAAAACGATTCATTACATACACCCGGAATATTCACCTCCGCACATTAAAAGCATTACATTTAGAACATAAAATTTAAAAGCGTCCTAGTTCATCAAAGCATGCTTCCAAAAAACCCTAAACACACATTTTCCTAATACATTTCAATTATGTAAATGCATCACCGTTCTCACCCTCAATAGTAATTAATCTAACTTTACATGTATGCGTAAGTGCAAACGAGAAACATTAAAATACTCCCCGATGACCGAATCACACCTTCCCTCAACATAACAAAAACCATTCATTAAATCTTGAATCTATACTGACTCTGATTCCCTCAATTTATTACCTATTTAGCTAGTTTATTGGCTGAAAGCAAATACTTAGATGCGCAACCACAAACTCCCATTAATTATTTGAACGAAACTCTTACAACAATATTACGCTTTACACTATTACACTGTTACGCTTCTGTATATCCTGTTTCGTCCTCAAAATAAATGTTGTTATACGAGGGACTTCTCAATGCAATCTTTGTTTGCCCGATTTTCCACTTTTATCTCGTGTGACATTATTTAGTCAATTTTTTACTGTTTAACTAAACATCAATTGACCGAGTTGTGTACATTGTGCCATTTCCTATCCAATTGCCACCCCATAAAATAATAATTATTTCCTCTTGCTGGGGGAGCTAATATAGTACACCACTTTTAAATGAAAATGGCGCCAATATTGTTGCTTGGGTCAGCACATTAGATTCCCACTAGGGTCGTCAGTAAGTAACCTGGAATTACTTTATTTTTTTCTTTATCCACATCTCATTCTTTTCAAAAGGACAGTTTGGCTAAATGCACACACGAAAAAAAGGAAATAAAAAGAAAAGCAGTGCAAACGCATGGGCCTAACGCTGTCTCCGCACACTTTTAAACATGTGATAATAAAGCAAAGATAATCGGAATGAAGAGGAACCGGGAAAGTGATTTTTTCATCGTGATATTCCCTTACAAAATATTTAGCTTTCTTCCAATTCGAGTAAGTAAGTGTGCCTGTACTGTCGTTTCTTTGCTTTTCCTGAGATGAAAAGCGGGGAGGTCCATTAACCTACTTCCTAGCTGGCAGGGTGTACATATTTATTATCCAAGAGTGAGTTGTGTATCTTGAGTGAGGAAACTTGTTGTAAATGGCGCAAATCCTTCTGGGAAGAATGTAAAATCCAATAAAATATTTGACGCTTCTGCCATTTCCTTTTGTCACTAGAGTCCTCCTTCGTTTTTTTCTGTTGTGCTCGGATTAGAGAGAATGTACGGATGCCACAAGCGTTTCGTACTAACATGTTATCGACACGGCTTAAATTTCTTTTTATTTCCGTCTTTCTCTTTTATCATTCCTCCTCCACGTAGAAAAAGAGGAGCTCTTCTCCACACACACAGACACCGACTCCAATAAAGAGGACATGAACCGATAAAAAAGACGACACGAGTCTCTTTGTGCCTGAGAGATGATGATAGCATTACTTTTATTATTCTTCTTTTGTTCTCTCTCCCTGAGCTTCTTCTACCAGTTTCACCCACTGACTTACTAACGCAAAAAGGAGGAGGCGCGACAGGAAAGAAAAATTGGCGGGGAGAAAGGGTATGGGAGAGTGCAAACGGGAAAATACAAATAAAATGCATTATCACAGTTGTCGTTATAGTGCACTTGCCGTTGCATCAGCGTCGTCATCATTATCGTGATTCTCACGATTATTGCAGGATTCTCAGCGAGTTTCTTTAAGGACGGTAATAATAAAGCCAGAGGCCAGGTCAAATATTGTGTTTACTTTCGCCGTAACCAAAGCCGTTTAAGTTTCATGTTTTTTTCATTATTATCACAGCCACACAATAATACGAGTAAACCGATCCTTCTCCCCCAAATCCTTGAGTAAGCTGGAGAGTTACAATTTTACCAAGCTCGTGCCATTTTTTCTCTCGTAGGGACATAGGCTTGCTTTTTAACCACATTATAGTTTATCCACTCATGGCTGTTTTCTCTCTCTATGTAATCTGTCATAACCATAAAATCTTTGTTACGCTCTTTACTGCTAAGTAGAGATTGGGCCGGGCCGGATTTGTCAGTAATGTACATACATGCTGTGTTGTGCGCAGTTGGCAGCACACATGGAGACTCCATAAAACAGAGAAGGAAATAGAGGACTTATTATTACAATAATAATAATTTTGCAAAAAGATACTTCGTCAAAGGGGGTGTTCCTTTGAAACAGCTGGGGTGACAGTTTCACTTTACAGTGTAAACCGCACCCGTCTATTCTCCCGTTTAATATGAACATTCCCTTAATTGCTCTTAGAAATGGGATATTTCGGATGTACTGCGTGACTTGCTGATGATTATATGATTATGTAAGCGGCGGATGTGTGTGTACCTAACTGCCTATTTTACGACTTGCTTTTTACTGCGACAATTACCGCGACATAAAAGTTGTGTTGTTACTCCACTTTCTTTGCACTCTTCACTCGCATACCTATCCTTGCACATTTGGCATTTTGTGTTCTTTCACACAGTTATTCCCATTTTCCATCCGTAGCCTGGCATATTCCATCCGTTCTTATTATACACCCATTCGCTTCTTTTCCACCGGATTGCCTCTGATATGGACAGATAGGTGCTTACATGCAAATGCACACTCGACCTACCAAAGTAGATTGGTACATACAAACCTTCGCCAAAATATAGTAAAATATGTCATATATACTGCATACTGTCATTATCATGGCCTACGCCAATCCGAAACTGGGTTAAGCCGCATTCGCAAAATACCTCCTGAACTTTCTGAACCATATAGAGTGAAGCTGGTACTTTTACAGCTCCAAATCTGTAAGTAACTAAAATAACGACCAAACAACAACACAAACCAGGGAAAATTACAGAATCATCAAACACCAAATGTAATTTCAGTTTTAAGATAGATCTATCCACATATTTACTCGTACGTGCATTCTCCATTTAATCAAAGACTACTGCCCTGTAAATGACTACACTCTTTTCGTCTTTTGATGCTACAATAGCAGTTGTTGCCGTTACAACGCGTTGCGGAGGAGAAAATGGAAAGCAATGTATAACAAGGGCCACTTTCAATATCGTCCGCATTCGTGAACATCAAAGCGCTACACAAATCAACTCGTCATCCCATCCTAAAAATAAATGCACAGCAAATAATCAGAGGATCATGATGATTGGCACCACTATTTACACAACTACGACCACACCACAACATATAGCCATCAGCTAATAAACTACTCCATGATCACTCCCCGTTCCATCTCGCTCGGTCATGTCGTTCAATTTAACATCCTGATCATCATCGTCATCATCATCATTGCCATCAGTAGAGATAACATCAGGATAATACAAGAGTGGTCCAGTTTTATCCACAAAACATGTAAATATAGGTTGTAGGCGGATAAAAATAGCCTCTTTTGCTTTCCCAATTCACTCCACTTACAAGTCAGTTATCAATTTGGTTAGTATATCACTATATCGCCTACATTTCTTTTTTCCTAACGGCAGCAGCAGGTCCTCTACAGCACAATGTGTTTAGCCAGCTGTAAAACAACCGACGTCTATTGTTGTGCCTCTTGGCACAATCCTGTTTTACTAGAAAGATCATCACGATGGAAATCATCTCTCGCATTGAATATGTACGTACATCATACGACACGAGTTTTTTCTCTCTCTCTTGCTGGTTACGCTCCACATGTAATAACACAACCGATATAGTTAACTGAACAGTTGTCGTTACTGGAACCCTTGTGAGAGCAGCATTGTGACAAAGTGACATGATGACACAGTTGGCAAAGCGGCAAATATTGCATGCACCACTGTTTAAAAAAACAGAATGAGTCTCTAGCGACCAGCAGTTCTTTGGGGGAACAATTAAGGGAACATTTTGAACACGCCAAGGTAACAAGTGAGTAATAATAGCAACAACAGTAGAGAAGGACGGACGTTTGACAGCGACGACATGATGAACATCAATAGTCCCCTGGGGCACACAATGTTATTCTAGCATTTCGGACTATGTCATCTTGTTTTTTTTCGGTTGGCTTTTTCATTTCTCAATCTTGTAGGGTAACTTTTGAAAAGGTCTATAAAACATCACTATGTTATTTTCTGCTTATGACAGTAGCAAGTTTTTTGTCGTTTTGGAGAATACGAACATGAAGATGTAGTAGGAGAGAAACGCGGAAGTAGAAACTGCATGGAAATGAAATTTGGTAGCTCATTTATTTGATGTACCAGCAATAAGAGAGCAGAAAGAGAGTTGGAGGAAAAGTAGTAAAGTAACTAGTGTGGAAGTAATGGGTGTTTTCTTTGGAGAAAGCAACCATGTAGGGTGCTCGGCAGAGTGCCAACTGCTAAAGAAAACTAAGGGGAAAGTATTTATTTACTTGTACGTACGAACGTACATCATATAAACAGTCGGCAATGCAGAAAAATGTTAATACTAGAAAGATAAACTGCTTGAAAATGACTTCTCCTTTTCATCTGCGCAGTCAAAACTTAAGACATCTCATAAGTTGGATTTGTCAGTGATGTTATAACGTCGTAGCATAGCATTTCGTATTAATGCAATGCAGCAGTACATTTGGCGACTTTCTTTCTTTTTTTAAATCGGCACACTGTCTGGTTTGCTGGAAGGAAATACATTTTCCGTTAGAGAATTTCCCCACTAAGCTAATTTTTTTGTCTATCCTTTGCGTTATTGTAAGTCGCAATGTTTACATAACAAAGCGGCACAGGATGAAGATGTAGTACAAATTCTCCGTACCATGCACCTGCTAACGTGTCGTTTGGAGTATTATCATTGTGACATGTACGGAACACAATGTACACAGAGAGACAACATTTGACAAGGAAGAAATCATTTCCCTGTGACGACATCAGCGTAGTAACAAGGGAGAACTTACTGAACGGAGGAAAATGAAGAATAACAACATAACAGGGTAAACGCAATTACCGTTCTTTTAGGAAAGTAGAAAAATAGAAACTGGAAGGTGAGAGGAAACGACTTGAAATTTAGGTCAGTATATACAAGCACACGCAAGATTTTTATCAGGTTTTGTCCCATCAATAATTTAATGCACTAGCTACATGATTATTTCCCTGCTTGACGGCAGGATATGATTGTCACGTTTCACGTACGAGGAAAGCGGTAGGTAGTAACACGAGAAAGGAACAGTGTTGTAGGCACGTGTGTCATTGTTACCATTTGCCATTTTATTGAGATAACAGTTGGTGCGAGGTAAAAGAAATAGCAAATTGGAGGGGGAGGTTAATAGAGTCACATTAAACCGTGCAGGGAAGTGAGTAAAATTGTGCAAACATCCTGTAAAGCATGCATAATAGCTACCATCGCCGTAGTTTAAACGTTTTATTATCTGGGAAAGCAGTAGTCAAATTGATTTGGCCCAGCAATTTCTTGCTTGCCGTTGAAAAAAAGGCGTTTCAACGTGCGCCAATCAAATATGTAAAGAAACGTCTCTGTTAACTGCTAACTTGCATATAGTAACTATAGCAAGTTCTCTTTATGGATGCGCACAAGCTTGTCGAGACGAGAAGGGAATAACGAGGTTAATGCCTTTTCTTTCCGGGGAATGATTACATTACGGTGTGAGAACAAGACAGGGAACGAAGAGGAAATGGCGTATTTGTTCCCTGTACAGGCTTCATCGTTGATGCTCGGAATATGCAGCCAATTTAAAAGAAATGAAGGAGCAATTTTCAATCTGGTGAAAGGTACTAAAAACTTAAATCCAAATTACGTACTGGCTTTTTAACCAAATTACAATACATGCAAGATGAAAAAAATGGAGAAATTGGAATTTTGCAGAGGCTTTTTTTATGACGAAACTATGCTATATAGCATTTTGTGTGGCAAGATGGGAAATTATCAGTTTACTCAATTGAAACGACGATTATTTCGTAATAAAAACGTCGTTTCTAAGGAGCGTATTTATATTTTCAAAGATCTTGTATACTTCCATCCAACAGGAACACTCATTCGTATTTCTATCTATCCATTTCGCCAAAACATTAACTTAAATAAATCTTACATGGAAAGAATAATACCCGACCTACATATTTCCCAGAGTTTGACTTCTAATTTAACGTCGTTATGGGCGTCAAACTATGACCATCTGAACGCACCGTACGCAAAGTTTAAAAAAAAAGTAATTCCCTCTGATTCTTGTATGAAAGAGTAATTTTTCCAATCTGTTATCGTGATACCATTTTTCTTTTCTACCAGCATCCTCCTTGACTAGTAGATGTTACGAAATGCTAATTGTAGTAGGGTAACTAAATGAACGTAAACAGAGAGAATTATGGGTAAGCAGCTTAGAGTCATTCCATCAAAGCACTTTTTTTAAATACAAAATCGATTGCGAGAGCAAGTATATGCTTTTTCCAGAAAAATGACTTGTACTTTTATCCTCTCAAAGTAAATTTTCTCTCTATCTCTATAGTGCCTCGAATTCTAAACATGTTTACTACATATGCATGTTTCTGCATGAAGCACTGATGATGCTCGTGAAGAAACTAACAATACTTGAGAGATGAAGCAAAGGTTCTCTTTGTTGGAGTTGAAGTATTAAACCTTATACAGTCATCACTAGCAGTCATACTACTTTCCAATTTGCTATATATAGGCCAATTCAAGTATTCCAGTTATCTCGGTAATGGGATACAATTGGTTTCATCGGGATCGCGATACAATAGAGGGGTTTCTTCACCAATAATGTTATTCTACTTTAGAATTTATTGATGGGTTACATGTACAACCGCAGAAATGTCCTGGTTTGAATAAAGGGCAAAATAGAACGGACGTAGGTATTCCCTACTTGTACAATTGGACAATGTGCTGAAGAACGATAGGTTCATTTAATTCGATAAGGAAAAATAGGATGGTTAGTGACATAGTCATTGCCCAACATTCGGAATTAGAGACGAAAAGTTAGTCGAACAATACTTATTCGTAACCATCATAGCAGTCACAACATTAAAATGGAAGGAACACATTCATAAAATCGCATTGACAAGATGGCTGAATACGACTAATATCTGTTTGTACAATTTTAATTCAAATTAAAATTTACTAAGCCTAAATAAAGCGTATTCAACGTCAGTAATCTGATTACTAGTAGCGTAATTACCGAGAATGAGTTTCTTTCATCCAATTAAACAAGGATCGTCGTTTCAAAAACCATTTCAGGCATTTCTCGAAACAATTAGGTATTGTCAATATGTATTTCACTGCATTAATCTCCTGTATAGTTCTAGGTCATGATGTGATTCAATAACCGTCAGTCAGTAAAGCTGATTTATATTTGGATTTAAAACTACAAGTTCTTTCATTCGTTCTGAGTACTTTGCAACTTAATCAACAATCACACTAAAATACAAGGATATTCTTTATATGCCTAACTAAACATGCAGCAACAGAAAAAGTTTGAACAGTGACAAGCCAACAAATCATTATAGTCGACTTGAAACATTATTTTCCGTTGTCTCCAAAACGTGCTTTTGGAGCTCATGTTCAAACACGTGCAAATGCTACCATGATGATAAACTTACATGATGATATGATATGGGTACACAAATAAGTAGACTATCTAATTCCCCGAGTTTCCTCCAATGTCAAAAGGCTTATAATGTCGCAACGTAATAAGAGGAAATTAAAGGTCCTACAATGTCGTCAGAGATTGCATACCAGCAATGTGGAAGAGTATAAATTTCTTCCACACAATTGAGGTTACCTTTTCAGTTGGCAGTAGCGCCACTTTCATGTTAGATTTCAACTTTATTAATAAATAATAAATATTAGTTTCTCTCTAATTTTGTTTTTTGATTGATTAAAAGGTATGGGCTGTCCCTTTAGTGAACTTGCACATTGAAGTTATGTGTGGATTTAGTCTGACGTCTTCTTACACTTAAATGGAGATACAAAATGTGTCTTTTCCTTTGCTGACATTAGGAAACGCGACAGGAACAAAGGACAAGGAAGCGGATAATACGTTTTATTTTGACGTGTTTCATGTTGTATTTACATCAATCCGATAACAAATAAAGGTAAGTATTTTGTTATTGTCAATCTCCTAACCACGAGTGCTTGAGCAGTTGCTGTCATCACCTAAAAATCGTCCGTCCCTACTTTACTTCCTGGTATATTTTTTCAAACTCGATAAGTTTATTCGACATTCTTATTACATAACACAACTCGTTTGATAACAAGAAATGCACACAACATTCATTGACTTTTTCGTACATCCTGCATCAATACTGACATCAATCAATACCCTTCGAAGCAGCTGTATTTTTTCTTTGCACAATGATAGAAACTCATTAATAATTAAAATAAGGAGAAGGACAATCCTGTCACTCGACCAATTGATAAACTATGGACAACTTCTTCAAAAATTACTGCTAAACTTCTCGTGTAATTAGGTATTCCAAATCTAATTAGATATTAGACAGCAACAACGTTAGCAACTCAGCGCTGCTGTGGTACAAAGATAGACAGCTCGAAACATCGCTCGTTTCCTAACAAGACAACTTTTCCACCTTTTTCATGTTCACGTCGGAACATGAGATGTACGATAAACCGTTCAACCGGGTATCGTATATTGCGAATGTGACCTTTTCTTTCATAATTTTTACTACTTACATACATAGCCATCAAAAGGGCCGTCACATCTAAAAAAATGGATAATTGAACGATCCATTTCATTACTTTTCTTGTCCCTCGTTCATGTATCATGCAAGGCCAATAACAAACCACAACAGTAGCATGTATATCTAACAAAAAGAAAGGATGGCGACATGTAAATATAAATACCTATCCTTTTCCTCTGTGGTTGTCTGCCATTCACGAAGGATTAAATTGTGTAATTGCATGTAATGTGAGTATGCATTTGTCCAAAAAATGGTCAATCGCCAATCAAAACGTTTTATTACTAGTTTTATTATGACATTAAGTCGTTTCGTAACGCCAGTTTAACATACCATTTTTCTTGTACATTACGCAAGAAAAAAATGTGACGTTGACCACCATTTCCTCTTCTAACTAAACTGCCCGTCCTCTTGTTTACGTTATGCAACGGTGATCTACTTACGTCTGCCAAGCAACTGTCTAAAGGGTCAACAAGACAGGAAAATGAATATGCATGGGCCTCCAGGAAAAAAAACGGACGTCATTGTCAAGACAATCCTCCATCGAACGAGAAACTCAATTTTCCTGATTGATTTTTTTTATTTTGTATCGCAACAGGAACGGTGTGGTAGTTATCTCAAACAAAAGATTTCCCTTGGTTTTGTTCTTTCATGGAACATGTAAATCCACTTTGGCGACGGGTTGAACAGTAGTGTTCAAACTTTGGATTTTCGTTTGTCTTTTAGGGACAGTATGTCTCGTCCAGTGCTCATCATGTTTCGGAGTTGTGACAGGAGTTCCGGGAGCCTCCTCATCACGATGGAAGCTACTCAGAAGCTATAATATGAACCTACCTTAGCCACATTAGCATTATTTTATCAATTCCGACCAAATTCCTGCTTATTTTTGTATCCCTCCCTTAAATAAAGAGCATTCCCTTCCGGCACGCAACGGAATAGACGGTTGGAACCAAATACAAGAAGGTTTTAGAGCTACAGGAACACAAACTAAATAAGTATGGATAAAATTATGTAGAGATAGCTTTATGCAAATGGCACTAAATTTCTCCTCTCGGCGATGAATGCATTTTCTGACGACTGACATGTCGCTTTTACTCTGTCTCTCGACCTCAATTTCATTCCCCTTCTGTCACCTTCAACAACCATTTCCTTCCGCTGATTGATTTGTCTGGTACGAGTGGGCACTTACTTTAAATCAAATCAGGCATACAAGCAAGCACGTAACTTTGTGACATCAAGCAAGACAAGAAGAATGGTAGACACAACGGCACACATGGCAACGTACTGTATCTTCTGGAATGAATTGAGCACTACAAGATGCGTGGGAGGAAGGTGATGACAGCTTGTAACTCCATTTCCTTTTAAATAAAAGCATTCTTAATAGACACTTCAGCAGATGATACACTTATAACTGATGAAGAGAAAGCTGTTCTAGAGACGTGTATGGGGTTTGTTCTCTGTAATCAAATCGGACAAGACAGAGAGGCAACAACCTTTAAACTTGTTATCTACCTTGTCGGTGACGCCAGGTCTGCCGAAGCTTCAAATACCCAAAAGTGGGTCAGTGTTTGTATATTTACTACTTTAGTTAGGAATATTAAAGCTTGTCAATATATGGTTCACATATGGCTGTATTAAATACCTATACGGCGTGGGAAGGCATTTATATACCTATTTTCATTTACCTAAATTGTTTTCTCTTTGTCGCCACAGCACCTCAGCTTTCTCTTTTAACCTGGACTATATTTTTATGGTCGTTTTAAAACCCTGGAACATGTGTCTATCTGTACTGTAGCAGACGATAGGGAAAAAAACTTGTAGTTTTCACACAGTATCTTTAGACCTCCTCTGGGCAATCTCGCCTACGTTAAACTTTACTTTCGCTATCGCCCTATCTAAAAATGGTAAACTGATCAAGTGTTTCCATTTTCACCTCAACTCGTCCATGACCTCCTTTCCTAATACAAAGTAGGAAGATGAAGAGCATATTTCACATGACGTAGAAGAAATACAGAAAAAAATAAATTGCTAAAATGCAACCATATAGCTTTCCTCACATCATAATCCGTTGGTGACCTTTTCCCTAAAAAGCCTTTTCCTTTTACTTTTGTTAGGTAAGCGTTATCAACTCCATCCAACCAAACAACTAACAATAACATTCGTGATGTATGGCCCAAAACCACATTACATTTCTACATTAATCCCCATTTCACTTCATTATCCGCTTTGTCTCTTCCACAGAAATGGAAAATAGATGACCAACATCAGCATTACACCTCACATTATCCTTGCCACATGGACAATTATGTGGTGTCTCTATTCGAGTAGAAGAACAATAAAAAATGTAAGTGAATTCCCCTTTTGAATCGTTGTATACACACAGATGGTAAATATCTAGAAGCTTTCTCTTGACATTACTTCAAGCTATTAACATCATTACATTAAAAAAATCAGAGCTTTAACAGAAATCGGGTACGTAATAAATTATATTACTCTTTGCATAATATTCAATATTATACACCGTAGGTATGCATACAAACGCGTGTTTACCTGCTTTAATGTCAACCACCCCATCAAGCAATTTTTATGGGCATTATGTGCCCATACTAATATTGTATAGGCGTGCATTTTGGAACGCGGTATTTTTTTGTTTGTTATCAGCAAGCCGTAGTCAGTAGAGAATACATATAGCTGTTCTTTTAACTTTCTCCATCTTTTGATGGGAATGCCATCGCAACTCTGCTGGCACAAGGAACAATGCCTTGCGTAGGTATTATCTTTACTGCATTCAATCAGGCACCAAGGCAGGTTCAATATCAAAATAGTCGTGAATGCAATAACAAAGCAGGCCGCCCAAAAAGTAACCCAGTTCCCATATTCTCTATACCCGATATGAATGTTTTTACTTTAATTTCTTTATATTCTCCTAAACTTCTCTTTAAATGTCGCTGTTATTCTTCCAAATGCACACAACAGATCAATATCACCAGCATTTCTTTTGTGTTTGTTATTGTGACAAAAATGCTGAAAAATATCAATAAAAACTTTTTGAAGAAAGAATAAGGCAATGACTCCTGGTAAAGGCGCATATACGATCGTACACAACCAAGAAAAATAAAGCTGCCTATAGGCCATGTTTGTCAATTTACTACAATATTTTTAAGGAAAAACTTTGCTTTCTTCAAGTATTCCTTATTACGTCAGTAATAGCAATTACGAAAATATGTTAACGTATGAAAACGGCATTTTATTAAAGGGAGCGAATTAAATCCGGGAAATAAAAGGAAGTGAAACAAAACTATACTCAACAGAAAAAAACATCCTCTTCCTATGACTTGATGGTCCTTAGTCCTTGTTTTCTCTCGCCTACTGGTTTTTAATAAAGAAAATGACTGCAATGATAACAAGGCAAAAAGTGTCAACAAACTTTTGGGCTCTTCCTTCTTTTTATTTTCGAGTATAACTTGAGCATGCAATGACTCATTCCATTTTCGTCGTCTTCTTCATATCTCTCTTTCTGTGTCTCCCTCTCTTGCCTGCTGTCATTATGTAATTTCGACCACTGCTTTATTTATAAAAGTTCCACGCAACGTCAGCGGTATAATATAATAATATGAATTGGGGACGTTCACTACAAAATTGGAATTATTTTTTCTCGTGTCCCTTTGAAGTTTCTGTACATACTTATCACGCTGCTAATTCTATGAATGACCCCCACTGCTGTTGAGTAACAAGCTTTGCAAGTAAAACCACCTAACGTTAGGTAATTTTTGGGGGAAAGTCGTCGTTACATGCCATCTTTGTTCCTACACCAATCAGCATAATGGAACAAGTACGTTAAGCTTTCTTTGCAAACTTGTTTTTCTTTTTTTCCCTCAAAATTTGTTACATGGTGCGTAATGATAAAAGCTTTATTACCATTCCCACAATCATCCTCAAGTTTTACTACTTCACGCAAGAAAAAAATAGCAAACCAAAAACACACACACAAGACCTATCACCAACATTATGTTTAGTAGTACCCGTAACAAACTTTGCTATTCGCGTCATTGTGTAACTTGAAACGCAGTTTGTGCTGTTATTGTTATTCTTATCATTACCATTACCACTGCTTACAAGAGGCTCCACAGGATTTCCTCTATGTGGTCGTCGTAGGCACACTGCTCTGCGGAGAGTGCCGGCTAGATGGCCACGGAGAGAAAATGGAAGATAAGTGAAACGACTGTTGTTACAAAACGAGAGAAAGTAGAAAGGATTAAATCCCATTTTTCTCTCTGTCGTTAAGCTATTCACTTTTCGGATGACTGACTGCGACGACACACGAGCTTTCTCAGAGTGAGTGTTGCAAGTTCATAAAAAGGGATCATAAAAAATCCTCCCTATGATGCATTCACTCATTGTTTGTTACAAAATACACAACTACATTTTTCTGCGAAACAAGTCTGCAAAATACTTGACAAGTATGTGTGTATGAGTAGGTATGGACGTACACAATAATATATTTGTTTGCCCTGTCGTTCAAAGAAAGGGACGACATGATCTCGTTATCATCATATCATCAAGCCAACTTGTCATACTTTTTGTTGCCTCAGTCCTACCATGCCAGGGTGCACATACTACACAGCTACGATTCAATTCACTAGCACCAATTTTTTAAAGGAGACTGGGCCGTGCACTCTCAATTATTTCCATCATTATTATCGTCGCCGTCGTCATCAGATTAATATGACTGCTACTACATATTCCTCTTTCACCAACAAACACTAATGTCTATCGTGCGTGACCGTGAACTCGAATAAAAAAAACCTTCAATTTGTACAATAGTGCTTTGACCTCACGGTTGACTGATCAAAATACGTTTCAATTGCCATCATCATCTCATCTTCTTGCTGACTTTTTAATACTTTCTTCCTTCACCGTCCCAGTGTGTGTATGTCTCGTCACGTCGTCGTCCCATATAGAGAATTACCTCTGGTAAGATATGTACCTTAGTACTTACAAGGAAAGGTCTTGAGTTGACCAGTCCCGATAACGTTTCTTGGAGTGTAAATATATGTTATCGGACGTGCTGAATTCAATAGTGTGGAAGATGGCCCTGAGTGGGGCCTTATGTGGCCCCCACGGGGGCACACTGTCCAAGTATCTTTGATATCCAGCAAGACATTCACTACAGCAAATGAAGTAAAACATTTAGGAATTC
>JAHZNE010006356.1:0-23355 GCA_027744055.1 Callyntrura sp. NNG-2020
TTTAACATTTGAGTCTTTTCCAATGTATCTAAAATTATGTCTATGTATGGAATAACCACACTAAAAGGATATATCGATTTATTGATTTTTTTTATTAATATTGATTGTCTCTATAGGCGGCTTTCCATAGAAATGGGCAGTACATGATGATACGGCTTGGTAAATGATGAACTGTCCTGTCCCCATATAAATAGCAACACGGTAACGATTCTTTGTATCCGTTGAAATAGTCACACCTGTAATGTATTGCAAAGTTGTCTATTCGTTGTCTGTTTTTTACATTTCCTTCCATATTATTATTATATGTGCATTTCCATTTCGTTGATGCTATACATGGTGTTGTGGTAGCTTTATTCGACTACACACTATCTACACAAAACACAAATTGTAATTTCTACACGCAACCGATGTATTAGAAAAGCTTTGTTTGCATCGACACAATGCAACATTAATTGTACAAGTATCTCGTCATTTGATTGACATGAGCTCTCAAACCCCTTGTGCGAAACTCGGAACTTTTTTGTTCCATTTGTTGTTAGTTCTTTTAAATAAGCACTGCTTTTGTAATATGCATTTTTGTTTCCGTATTTTTCCTCATGTAAAATACATTGGTTAGGGTAATAATAACGGCTCTATTTAAATCGAGGTATCCGCGCAGGGTTCAAATATAATTTTAACTATTTACGGTTCATCATGATTGTCATTTTAATTTTTACAATGAATCGCACTAGCGTATTAGTATTTGTTTGTGTTGGTTAAAAATATGAAATTTAATGTTTGATGATGTTCATGATGACATTCATTACTTATCCTATCCCACTAACCACAATGCTTTCTCATAAAGATGTAACTGTAACAAAAACATTGTAACCGCTACCTACTGTATCCACAATTACAACTTCACCAAAACTATTACTGACTGCTGAGCAAAAAAATATATAAAATGTAGTACCAGGAGGCTCTAATTTTCTCGAGTTTCAAGCTTTTTTGGAAAATAGTCGGGAGTATCTCGAGCGTTTGGAGGCGTTGTGGTGGTGGTGGAAGGAGCCGGTTCAAGACCCCCATGTTTCGTCCACAACTGGTGAGAGTTAATTTGTGTGTGAGTGTGTGTGTCACCATTATACCATGACACATGTAATAATTCCAATTCTCGTTTCAATCACCATCAGGTGGAGTAAAAACCTCCCAGGGGGAAGAACCGAGCGCGTATCATGGTTTTGACAAGATCAGAAGTGCAATGGGCTACTTCTGCCTGTGTGGCGTTCAACACGATGACGAGCATGAGTTGCTGTTGCATGTGAGATACGCAGTGAATCACGACGATGGTGTGGCAGTTTGCGGTTTTTGCGGGGAAATGCAGGACGACTTCCAGGAACTTGAGGAACACTTGAGCTACGTCCACGGGAGGCCAATGTGGGAGTTGTGGAAAGATTGTGAAGAGTAGAACATTATTGTGTAGATATTTCTATGGTTTAAAAATTTGAATATAAACGTGTCTATATATTGTACATTTGTAAGAAATCCAACATTTTAGTTTCGTTCCTAGATAAGAATATTATTTAATGGTATAAACTGTTTATTATTATTAATTTCGTGAGTCAATAAATGCTAAATGGTAAAACCGAGGAAATAATGTCAAAGGGTTTTAGCATAAACTAATTTTAACTATCATTACATCACCCGCACATCAAACGTTTTCCGTTTCAAATTGGCTTCATCATAAATAGCATGTATCTTGTTATTACATGTCATGGCCCAAACTACAATGAACGTTTTCATCATCATCTCCCATCTAAAAAGATTTTGGTAACCTCCACAACAAAGTGAGAATGAGAAAGTTATTTAAGTTATTTTATCATTATTACTGCACGCGGCTATATAATAAGCAATGTCTTCCTTCGTTTTCCCCTGTAGTACCAACAAGAAAAAGTCAATTTTGCTTAGATTTCTTAAAATGACTTGACTAGGGAAAATATTATGGCATGTGTGCCTCAATGCGATTAGGACCTGACCACTTCATAATGATACATGAAGCAGCAATACTAAACATGTAAAGTCCAGTTTACGGTCCCTTGAGATTTACCATGAAAGGAAACAACTGAAGTGACTGGCTGGCTCAAGTATAAGCCAGTGTTTCTCTTCTCGTGATATGAAACATGATATGAAATAAGAACACTGATAATGAGTGTCGGCTCCAGTTAAAAAACAGTCACCATGAGTCAACACTCAACAGGAGTCAGGGGCTCGGTTATAAATAAAACAGAAATAAAATGCAACACTTTTCAAGACAAATGTATAAGGGTAAGGAATAAAACGCAGTTTTGTAAACAGAAAAAGGGTCCTGTAATCCTCAGGTCCCTGCATCAATGGAATTAACATTGGGTGTAGTGAGGGGGAAAAGATGTGTACATTAATCTCCATAAATTGTTAACGTTTATGACTTTCCGAGCATTCTGCCGTGCCACCCCTACCATGTAAAAACATTAACGCCCGCTTAGTACGAATATCGTGTTTGCAGCGACAGTCAGATTTGTCATAATAACGCGAACTAGAAGAAAGGCAACCAACACAATAGTTTCGTTCACATGGCGACCCCTGTACTAATATTTTTATGTATGGATATACCAACCAACTGAAATATTACTTATTTCATTTATTTCTCTTCTCATTTTCCGTATGTCTGCGTGCATGCATGCAGATTTTACAGAAGATTGCATTATTTACAAATTAATTATATCTCACCGACACACACAACACACGCCACGATCACGCAACGTCATACAAATGCTTACGTGATGTCTTTCTCTTACTAAATTTTAAGGCTATCGCCACAAGCCACAACTCATGTTCTAATCGTACTAAAAAATAACACGATATCCACAACAACGAGCCACCAGACCAGTGAAATGAGTGCCACCAGCATGTAACGCTTATACGGATCTCTGATGTTTGTCCAATTTTGTTCCTGTTTTAAAGTCAGTAGCACACGCGACAATACGATATTGTCGTGTCGTGTTGTTGCATGTAGTAGCAAAATAAATTGTCTGGTCGTAATTATGATGCTGCATCGCTGCATGTACTAATTTCTCGCAAATTACTATACTTACAATGCTTTGCGAAATAACGCAAATTGTGCCTCTCATACGAATACTTGATGATAACTCAATCCCATCCAATGTTATCGTGAACCTTCTAGTAACTATATACAAACCATTACAAAAGGAGTTGTTGACAAAAGTCTACTCAAGTTATTGCACTAATTTTACAAGCAGTCCTACTACAGTCATTTTGTAACTGATATCGGATTCATCGGATATCGGATCGGATCGGAAAAATTGAGATTCATAAATGTTTTGTCCTACAAAAAAACTTTTACGACAGTGCAGTGTTGTTTTCCAACAAAAAATTCACAAACATATTTTATCCGATATTATTCTAGTAGCAGGTAGCGGGGAACTCCCCAAGAATGTTAGTTGCCACGATAATTCTTATTTACTTACCAAAATCCAATGTAGAAACTTGTGGACTTTCTTCAGGGCTACGACAGTTACAGTTTCCAATGCCAGTAAAAATAGTAATAATCCATTGCTGCTCCGGCTTTTAATTTTTAACCGAAGCTGAAGCATCAGCGCCTTATCTTTAAATTTCAAAGGCACCAAAATTCAAAAACTACTCAAGGTTGACACTTTGAAACACTAATTTGGCGTCAACTTGAAGAGAATTAATTGAAAAGTGTGACTTCTGTTGACATTTGAAAATACATTACACTTAAATATTCGTCAGTAATTCAGCATTCTTTGTACCACGCACGCGCGCAAATACCAAATGCTGTATGTAGAGGTTGTATGAAGCTGTAGATAAGTTTTCTTGTTTACACTTACATTGCATTCCTTGTCAATGAACAATGACTTACTGAAAACGCAACGTATTGTTATTTTGGCAATCTCATATGATCTATGTATACAAAGAAGCATAGGATAAGACAGGGGACATTGAGATGGTTCGTCGTTTTTGAATTTTTCTGTGACTAAAAAGTTGAGATTTTGAGTTTATTGACAAAGGCAAGTCGTTTTGCTTTTCTCTTGCTCGGTTACCGTATCATTTATTGTGAAGCGAAGCGCCTCTGATTTGACTGAGAACAAAAGGATAAGAACCAAACAATATTTTTTTGGTTTTCTCTGTTGAAATTGAAACACGTGCAATTTTGTTGCAAGCGACATGCGACATGTCACTATGTCACCTTTCATAACAATTTTAATGTATTCATAGTGCAACACAATCCAAGCCACCATCAGGATCAGTTACTTTGTTTAATCTAAGGTGTGAGCAGTTAACAGATGACAGAAAGCTGGGCGGTCAACATCATCATTATTGACAAGTGACAAATTGCCTTGAGGTAGGTAAGTTAAGGTCAACCTTTTTAAAAGTATTTTATCACGCTTTCGTCTTTAAAAACACTCATATCATAACAGCAAAACTGTAGGACACCATTTTCATTTTTCCCTTTCCATCAATAGGTTTTGAAGAAAGCTAAATCGATCCTTCCACGGATGAAGAATGTTATCACAAGTTGGACAACAGTTAAGCTCCAAACCAACCAGTAGTTGCCAGAAAATATTGCATTACAAATTACACACATTACAACAAACGTGGCTCACCTCACCGCATCAACAGACGCCAACTCCCACAGTACCTGTCGATACCAAGTGTAAACACGGTAATTGACTGGCTTATCGAAAAGTCTGTCTGGCGTGACAACCTCCGCAAAGGCGTGGACACTCGCGCAGGAATTGTGATTAACGGCAGATCAGTTTTTTTTAAATTGGGGAAAACAACTAAGAAGCAGAAAATATCTACTCAAGTGCGATTTAAGTATCCAGTCTCCTCTCGGAAAATTTTGGACGAGCTTCCATGAAGCGAGCAGAGATTATTTTCTGAAGCGCATTACAATACAAATCAGCTGATTCATCCCGAATTATGAGAAAGTGCACTGCTCAACATTAACAAATGAACAAAGCTTGAAACTGTACGACGAAAGCAGATTCGATCTCCACAACTCACGCCCCGAACAATACTGCTTTCGAGCCACTCCCAGCTCTATTCATTATTGCTTTATTTGTTTTCCGTTGGATTTAATAGACAACAAAACACTTTACTTTAATATTTTTTAAAACTTTTATTAATACCAGTGTGTAGTTTGCCGTAAATGGTAAATAAAATACTTGCTAAATTTTAATTTCAAACATGTCACAGTGCTAATATGAAAGAGGGCATTTAGTATGTTTAGTAGAAGTACACCGGATTTATTGTGATATTTAGTACATATATGGCAAAGTACAACTGCCTACTAATATTATTTATAGCGGATTTGATCAATTTTTAAATATTGAAACTGGTGTCTATAACAGTATTTGTAAAATTGAGTTATGATTAGAGTATAAAAGTACTGATTAATCATAAAAGTTTGATGTCAAGTGTTATTTACAATTAACATTTAAGTTGGATTGTCGACACTGACAGGCCGACGAATACAAATTGAAGTTACCAGGTACCCCCAATCGTACTATAAGTAGTGAAGCATTTTCTACCTTTATCATCTACGCAAAAAAGGACTTGCCATAATGTCTGCCCTCGGAACGCAACAAGAAGCTAGTCAGCGTGGACCGCGCACTGGACCAACAACATACATGATATCTGGTGTTTCCGTGGAGTTTCCATGCAAAGCGTATCCCTCACAAATAGCTATGATGAACAAGGTAATTCAAGGCTTAAAATGTCGGAAGAACTGTCTCTTGGAAAGTCCCACTGGATCTGGAAAAAGCCTGGCATTACTTTGCTCGGCCTTGGCATGGCAGCGCCACGAGGCTGCTCGTGTGATGGAGCTAAATGCCGAAATCGACGCTCGTCAGGCTCAGGCTGATCGCCAACGCATAGAACAAGAGATGAAGCGGAAAGCCGAAGTTGCTTTAGAGAGTCAAATGAATACCTCCAAGAATGATGTTCAAAATGGAGGAAACGCGACCCGAAATTCAGACTCGTCCATTAACAATGTTTCTACTACTGATATACCTGTGTACGATTTAACTGACGACGACGACGACGATGACTTCAAACCTCTAAAGCGGTCACGTACTTCTATGTCTTCCACTCTTAACAACAGTACATATACATCGGATTCAAGTGCAGACGCTGAAACCCTTAAAACCAAGGCGACTCCCCGGAAAAGTGCGGTAGGAACGGATGTTACAGAGAATAGCCCTTACTTTGTCCCCGCCGAGAAGAAGCTTACCGTCCCTAAGATATTTTTTGGAACTCGAACTCACAATCAAATTTCTCAAATTAAAAGAGAGTTGCGGAAGACCAGCTATCAAAACACCAGATCTGTTATATTAGCCAGCAGAGATTACGCCTGCATTAATCCCACCGTGGAAAAAATGCCGAACAAAAACGAAGGTTGCAGGGAACTCCTTCAAAATTCATTTAACGGACCTGGTTGTCTTTGGCATGCCGGGGCGAAGAAATTGGCTAGTTTTGCGGCCTTGAACCACGTTGGTTTGTCTCCAGCCTACGACATAGAAGACTTGGTGGCGAAGGGGCGGCAACACAAGGCCTGCCCCTATTATGTTACTCGGTTCCTCATTCAAAGTGCAGATATAGTTTTCTGCCCCTACAATTACCTCATTGACTCCAACATCAGAAGAACTATGAATTTGGAGTTGGACGGACACGTCTTGATTTTCGATGAAGCTCACAACATGGAGGATGCTTCCAGGGAATCCTCCAGTTTTTCCCTGAAGCAAGAAGATATTGTTGGCGCCATGCAAGACTGCGAAAAAGTTGCGGCCAGTGGCAACGAACCATATGCTCACAATGAAATTTCAAAATTATTATCCACTTTCAGTCAGTGGATGGATTCACAGGAACCGTACCTCAAAGAACAGACATTCAACAACTCAGCAAAATGCTGGACCGGTACAGAGTTCCTGGGATCCGCTGGGGCATCAGGAATGACGGAAGAAGGCATTAAACTCCAGATGAGCTATTTCGCCGCAG
This sequence comes from Callyntrura sp. NNG-2020, assembly GCA_027744055.1. NCBI lineage: Eukaryota > Metazoa > Arthropoda > Collembola > Entomobryomorpha > Paronellidae > Callyntrura > Callyntrura sp. NNG-2020. Next base: position 7,054 of record JAHZNE010006356.1, read on the forward strand.
TCCTGGAACAGCGAGATAAACAATCAGAGGCGATAAAAGAACGGGGAGGGAGGCGATATGATGAAAAACCGGTGATTACAACTCAAAGTGTGGGTGCTATAGAGAATATTTTCCGGGTGTTCCAAGAATTAGGCCGAGAGAATGGGCGGTTTATGGGGGATTTTCGGGTGGCTCTTTTAAAAGAACAAGTTAAACGACGTAAGAATGGAAATGCGGGTCCGCTGAGATCCGTGCAAGTTTTGACCTTCAATTTGTGGTGTCTGAATCCGGCGGTGTCCTTCCAGTTCCTGCGGAACATTGCGCACTCTATTGTGTTAACGTCGGGAACGTTATCCCCCATGCAATCTTTTGAATCAGAACTGGAAACGCCATTTTCCTTAAAACTGGAGGCCAACCACGTCATTGACCAATCTCAGTGCTGGGCTGGGGTAATTGGCGTTGGTCCAAATAATATAAGTTTGAATGGATCTTACACAAACGCATCTACTCTTCAGTATCAAGACGAACTTGGTCAAGTAGTTTATCGGGTCTGTAGGGTGGTTCCACATGGGGTGCTGTGCTTCTTCCCGTCATACAAAATGTTAGAAAATGTCTCCAGACGGTGGCAAGATACTGGAATGATTCACCGCATTCAGGAAATTAAAGCCGTAATCACCGAACCACGAGAAGGTCCTCAAATGTTCCAAGCCGCCATGGAGAATTTCTATGAAGTCATCACCAGAACAACTATGGAAAAGGACTATCCCGTAACTGGGGCCCTTTTTTTAGCCGTTTGTCGCGGGAAAGTTAGCGAGGGCTTGGATTTTGCGGACAACAATGCTCGTGCTGTTATCTGTGTGGGAATTCCGTTTCCAAACGTGAAAGATATGCAAGTGGAATTAAAACGGGAATACAATTCCAAGAACAGAAGTAAAGGATTACTGGATGGCGGCCAGTGGTACGAGATACAGGCGTTCAGAGCCTTAAACCAGGCACTTGGAAGATGCATCCGACATAGAAATGATTGGGGCGCTGTCATTTTAGTGGATGATCGGTACACCCGGGTACCCCGCTACGTTTTGAATTTACCCAAGTGGATTCGCTCTACGGTAAAACAACGAATGACCTGGGACTTTGCGGAAAATAGTATACAACAATTTTGCAACGTGTCAAAAGGACTGGAGAATGTTCCAGTACTCGGAGCTTTCAACAGCAACTGTGGAGGTGATCAAGAGAGCAACAATTATGGTACCTACGTTGGCGCCGCTTTGGGTAAGCAAAACGACTATAAAGGTGTTAGCAAATCATCATCCGTTGGCCAGGATAATTTTACCAGTGATAAAGGGACTTTTGCTAACAGTTTCAGTGGTGATGGCAATGATGATAGCGATTTTTTTACAAATCTAAATGAGCCCGTTACTAAATCGACCGATGATGATGATAGTCTTCCTCCGTCTCCCGCAAATAAAGAAAGCAGCCCTCGTTTCAGTTTCACGTTGCCGACCACTCCGTTAAATATATTTTCGAAAAATACAAATCAGAAAGGGAAAAAGGTGGAGAAACCGAACCTGATAGCGTCAATGTTTGCCAGGCAAGTCAAGTCGCAGAAGACGGTAGAGAAAACGGCGTATGAATTTAATGCATCTCAAGTTGAGGTGGGAATCGGAACTCTTTGTGATAGTGATAGTGAGTCTTCTAGTAATAGTCGAGTGAAACGCCCTAGAGAAAAGAAACTTAAATTGTAAGACTTCAGTCGACCTTGTAATTTTGTACGAAGAACTGTTTTATGTTAACTTTAACTTCCTTGTCAGAAACTAACTTTAATTACTTTTGTTTTACGGAACTATCTTAAGACGTACTTAATACTGTAAATATTGTAAAGGTTTACAATACGTTTATTTTATTTCCCCATGTCACTTTGTCATTTTATATCGTCAATACGATCAATTGGAAGGGACACTTTTTATTACATTGTTGGTATTTTTAGCGCCACCATTACTTTTAAAATATATTGCAGCTAAGGTACATTAATGAACCAGTTGAAATAAATACATACTCTAATGATTTTAAATTTTAAACTGATAAATGTGTGAGATAACGTTGTGTGAATTTTAGTTTTATTAAACGGAACCATAACATACCTTAAATGGGTTACCTTCTCCGGCTGCGGGTGTCACTTTGTCATATGTAACCGTTATTATATCAAAATAGCAAGCATTTATCAGTTTACCCTGCATAGCTTTAATTACCCTTTGCCCCATCCTCATTAAATGCGTAGTAAGCAAGTAGTAAAGTCCACAGACGCTGTATAGTAGTCATATTCAACTTGAAGAGTAGTCATATGAAGAGATTATGAAATCGTAAATGTATTGATGAAGAAGCAACACTTCACACAGCTAATTTATTTGTTATTTGCAAATTACTTGTTTTTACCGCGTGTGATACCGTTATTCGTTCTTCCAAAACACCAAACTGGGCTTAAGATGCACACGAGTACTTGTGACTTGTGCCGTTGTGCCAATTAGCACTTTTCTCAAATTCCAATCTCTCAGCATGTTGTGTAGGTATTAAGGAGAAAAATCATTTAAATAATCCCATTATTATTTTGTTTTGATCTCCCAGCCTTAAGATCTCAATGAGGTCAATGAATTTAGATTGGCTGACTCATTGTCAGGTAGCGATTCGCTTGGATTGATTTTTGAAGACGTCAAAACCAGAGCGTTTAGTGGTAACATAATTGACACGTGGCACATACCATCGTGTTTTTTAGTAAATGAAAGTCAGTTTATGGCAATGTTCTCTTTTGCCACTCATCACTAAGTCTGTCTTCTCGGGACTAAAGTAGCAAGGTTATAGGCAATAGATGTGGGAAGATGAAAGTGGCAAAAAATTTTATTTTTGGTGTTTCTATTTTGTGCTTTATTCCTCAAGAAATTTCTAGCAACGCTCAAAATGACAAGTTCCAACTTCGTCATAGGGGTCCAGAACCCCAAAGAGGTCCGGACCGGATCCAACAAAATTTTGAGGAGAGATCGGTAGAACTTTCAAGAAGAAGGGTTCTTAAACGGAAACTGGATAATGGAGTCACTGGCCCCGCCACTGGCGCCAGCGGCGGTAAATTAGCAAATACTTCATGACCAACTGTGTAATTTTCCATTCCATAATGGATTCCGATTGATAATTTTTACCAGATTTCTCGTCCGCTTCCAGCGATGGTAACACACACTCTATGAAGACCACCCTTAAAAGTATTTTAAAGCGCATCCCCCAAATAAACTTTTACAGCAGCATCCCCAACGCAATAGGGGTGATCGGACAAGGTTACACTGTTTTGGAAGTACTTAGCAACGCCATGGGGACCCCACTGCCATACTTCATCGGAGCTTTACCTGTAACATTGTTTGGCATCGCCATGATATTTGTGCCAGATTTAACCACTTTGAGTCTTTTTGGCTTTTACCCCAATGGAGCTGGAGATCATGACCCTCTGGCCGCGTTTCCCCCAGCTCCAAACTTGGATGGAGTACCAGATGTGGACTTCAGCCTGAGTCCTGATAATATACCACCCCGTATCATTCCCGTTTCAAAAAATCAAAATCAAGTAAACCAATTGCAAGCATTCCCCACACATGAACGCCTTTCTTTTGTGGGAAACGCCGACCTACCAATAAATTCAGAAGGATTCCAAGCTCCCAGAAGCAAAATTGGTGGTGGCAGGGCTCCTGTTCGAAGACCACACTTCATACCCCTCAACATATCCCCTATCAAAGTTTAATTTTATGGTGTTGCAAGGTAATTATAAATACGAAAAAAACAATGTTTCAACGTTAATAAACAATAAAGTTCAAACTTTGCTAGTTTAATGGGGAATATAAGAAAATTATTGGTAGAAAACATGATAACCCCAAGATAACCATTAATTTTTCATATCTTTAAAATGGACCGGATCGCTGTTCATAGTATTTCGTAATGTTCGCCGGACCAGGCAGGGCATTTAGCAAGCGGATGCGAAATTTTTGCACAATTCACCCATTTAAATGATGAATTATCAGCAAAAGGCACGGTCACCATTGGTGCGGTCATTTGTTACTTGTGAAAAAATTTAATCCTCGTCCTCCCGTAGTAATAGGGAAGCACCGCCGTAGCACAACGGCAAATGCAACAAAGGAACGAAAAAATAGCAGCCAATCCAATGGAGGTTGCGGTTCTCAAAGCTACAGTAGCAGCGCTTTACAGCAGTGGTGGTCTAGAAGACCATCTGACTAATTGTATGCCTGGGGATCTTGATATCATGATATCATTGCTCTGTTGTTCGAGCTACACTAGTATTAGTAGTATTACAACATAATGACGTGTAAAAAAGCGTGACGAATTACGATACGCCAATATTTCACATTTCATTCGAGTCTACACTGGTGCATGTGTGATATATCTTAAGAAAGAAAAAGGTCTGTTTTACAGTGATCAGAAAGTGGAAGGTCAAGATTGGTGGAGAGTGGAAATGGAATACCAAAACATTACAATCTTAAAATTGTTCTCCCAACGCAACACATTAACACTAGCGCTACTCGTTTTAACTATTAAAAGGTGAATCGCGAGAAGATGTCTGGGAACGAAGACGAATGCAATGGAATGGGTGAAGGGGACTCGTACCAATTGCTGGACATCTTTCCGGTGGAGGTATTTAATAGGAGGGAGGTGGTATTTTTCATTGGAATATCGAATATATTTTTGAATGGCACAAAAATTACGTTTTTGACTGTTTATTTGTAGATTTGGGAGGTTATCCTTGACCATCTCGAAACCACAGAAGACCTGGAAATTGTGAGTAACGCCTCTCCGTTTTTTCACCGTCAGCTACAGTCAAGAAGGGTAGAATTTCTGTTCCCCCACATCTGGGACATTCTCGGATTCGCCTTCCATAAACGCTACTATCAAGATTTTATGCGGAAACAGAATCACCGCCCTGCCCGTAGATCACGCAAACGTAGACCCCGCCAGTGGTACAGTGACATACTGCCTCTTCGTCGGGTGTGCAAAAATTGGAGGAATGCAGTGGACCAGTGGTACTACAAAAGGTCGCTACCCACCACGGACACAGAGTTTCATCGAGAGTTTGCCAAGAGTTATGAACCTCCTGTCTTTGACTGGGTTCAAAGTACCTTTTGGAATCGTCCGATCGCCAATGCTCGTTCGATATCATCCTTCCTCGCGCATTTTGAGCAGACCCATGGAAAAAACCCCACGGAACACAGCCAATTTATGAGCGATAAGGTGACTTTCCTTATTCCTCGCCAGCGAACAGAAACGGAGGAGTATCAATCTTTTGCGGAGAATATTTTCCAGTTGCTCCATAAGTATGGCGAGCACGTACGCATTTGCAAATTTTCCTTTTGGGATGATCACATCACCCCGGAGACCTTCGCCGACCTTCTGGAGTGGTTGTCCCTCCTACTAAATCTTACCAGTCTTAAGATTACCTTTGGCATTTGTATCGGTAGTGGGGGGCAATACCAACTACTCCCGGAGGCGATCCTCCCGGAAATGACTTCACTTGCAGCGTCCAAACCGTTACAAAAGTTGGAGAAGCTGGAATATCTGTCGGTAAATAATCTCGCCCCTTGTGTAGCAAGTCCCCTTATTCGAGCCAACAGTCACGTGACCGTGCTCCGATTTAAGGGGGGCCCTCCCGACATTGGGTACGACATTTACCAGGACCCCTTTCCGAACTTGAAGGAGCTTCTCCTCACTTACCACAGCATGAAAGAATTGGAAAAGCTGGAATCCTCTCAATTTGCTAATTCCTTAGAGAAACTGGATGTCATGTTTGACACGGAACATCCCCCTCTTTTAAAAATGTTTACGATGTGGGGCAGCAAGTGGGCTAACACACTTACGCACTTGCAGTTCCAAATATTGTCCCCGACGGCGCGCCCACTCCGGAAGGAGATGTTCAGCGAATGTGAAAAATTTCAGAAGCAATTTCTCCCTCGCGTTAAGCAATTACAAGTGCACGTGTCATACTGACCTGATCATCATATTCTTTCAAATGGTGCACTCTAAATTAATTAGTATTTAAATAGGTATTTCATGGATTCATCGTTGGAGCCCAAATTGTACAAGTACGTGTCATGACATCATATGTCCCAATGTACCTGAAGTTTGACTAAAAAGCAACCAGAAACAATCAGTATGTATCTTTGGGAGGAATTGGTCATATTTCCGCAGATTTCCCCCAACTTCAGTATTTTTTTATCCGTAATTTTATTTATAAATGTCTCATGATCATGTATACAAGTTCTATTTGTCATCACTGCCGCCCGTCAATTGACAGAAGAACCTCAATTAAGTAATTAATTATATCAGTACAAATTCACGAATCTATCCCAATTTTATTTTTGGGTCGTGTTCTCTTGGTGCTGTTGTTTTACGGTTAAGAAGATTAATTTTAATTTTCTCTTAATTTACCGCTACCTTGCCTTTGTCCTAATACGAAAATGCAACTATAGCAATAAAATAATACTAATTCTATATTTACGCGCATTTTACAACATTTTATACTTAACTGCATTTATTTTTCATTTCCCAGGCAATTAATTAACGTCATCTCATCTCTGTCCCAATAAATAATTTTTACAAAGAGCATATAAAATACACTCGCAAACATTACGTGTTTGCACCTTTCGCACTCTTGAGGATAATTAACATTGCAAATTAAATTGAGAGGTGGACAAATAGAAAGGATGCCTCCATACACGATATACCACCTACGCAGCATACAGCACGTGCCATTTCGGTATTTTTAATTCAGTCAACAAGTCATTATCATCAGCGTCAACTCGCCCCTTAACCAACTACAACAACCACTGATGATGACGATGATGATGATGATAAGTATTTTTGTATCACCTTCGCATAAATTGTCATTTGCCTTCTGCAGACCCACAATTGCAAATTGCAAACGTTGTTGCGCCTTGTTGCAAATATAAACTAATCCATGTCCTTTCTACAACAGCATTCACTCCTGGCGTCCTCGCATTTGGGGATGGGGGTGGGTCAAAGTTATAATTAATTTTCCTCTCAATTACGGGTGAACAAGTAAATGGCTTAAATGCCCCCTGTAAATTAAGAAAAAAACCGCCTATCTACTGAATGGCCCCTGTCATCTACCCTACAACTACACCCTCTCGTCTCGGTAGTGTATCAGAATGAGACTGCCGTCCGTAGTAGTGCAATGCCACGCTACAATATTAATTACGGGCATATCCTCTCCTTCCTCGATGCTGCCCCTGTTGTGTGGGTAATTGTGTTGCTCTATCCTTCTGCCATTCTCGCTGTGCTAAATAACTACCAAGAGGAACTGAATGCGCTGCCTGTCTCAAGCGCAACAAAATTTCTATTCTCTCTCCTCTACACTACTACACTGCTGCTGCTGCCGTTTGTGAGTGTCTGTCTGGTTCTCTGGCAGTCTGTCGCTATTCATTCACAATTCATAACAACATGACTTTTTTAGCCTAGAGTGTGTACTGACATTATATAAATATAGCACACAGTATCCTTCCCTTTTGTAGGGGTCATCCATACACCGCGTCTATCTCCCTTTTAAATACATACAATAATCAAGTTCCCTTTTTATCTTTTTCTCCCTTCTCCCACAGTTGGGTATCAGTATCTACTGCAGTAGCGAAAATATTGAAGTATCAGTAGCAGTATTCGTCATAATATTGATACTTTTACTGTAAAAAGCTTTTGAAAATTCCGCTCCTTTTACTGGTATCGAAGATGGCGTTAAAATCTACTGATACTGCTACTGGTACTGCAAATCATATTGGTACCCACTGATACTGCTACTGGGATTGTATGATCGATTGAACTTTACTGAGTACTGTTATTGGTACTGATATATATTATTTCGGCTTCTAAATAATGCAATTTGCACATAAGAATCAAGAGTTTGACACTGCTACTCTACTGGTACTGATATTGGTACTTATTATAAAAATTTTCCTATTCTGCCACTGGTACTGATATTGATACTGTAATTCCTTCTGATAAATACTTACTACTGGTATTGGTACGGCAAAAAATTGAAATAATATTGACCCTTCCACTGCTACCGGAAGGTGTTCTCAGAAAATATTGATATTGTATTGCTACTGAGGAAATTTTGAGAAAATACTGCTACTGATACTTCTACTGAAAAAATGTTCAGCAGATACTGGTCCTGCTACTTCTACTGAAGAAATACAGCAATACCCAACTTTCTCCCCACATCTTCAACTTTCCTGGGGGGGGGTCCCCCCGCCATGAACGCCCCCATCGCGGTAACCTTAGTCGTTTATCATTTTTCGTTCAAGTCGAGTGGAAGGGAAGCAAACAGCCTTCCTAGATCCTAAATAGAATGTACAATCTACCTAGCAGCACCTAACAACAAACACACACAAACATTGTTATCCCTCCTCCCCTGTCAATTCTTCCGCAAATCCCCCATTTTCCCTCAACTTCTTAACTTCCATCTTCCCCCCTTTTTCTTTTTTTTCTCTCCCCCCGGAAACATTCCCCCTTTTCCTTCCCATCTCCCCCGGCCGAATTTCCTGCCCCGTCAATGCTACTTCGGCACACATACCTACCTACACGTAAAAAACGTCGTCGTTAATATTAATCTGTCTATTACAAGTAAAGTATACCTGGTTGGTTGTGTCTGTATGGGGATATACCTAAAAAATAATAGGTCGTCTCTCTCTCTCCTCATCTTCTAATCTGTTGTCTATGTATCGTTTTATTGCTGATTTTCTGATTTATTTATTTACACGGGCTAGATTGTGATTAACGCAGGGAGAGATTAGCGTTATACATGCCAGCATTAAGTGCAGCTGTGTTGCTGCAGTACTTGGATTGCAATTCTCTTGCCGTTGTGCAGTGTACTTTTGGTGCAGTGCATTTTAACATTGTTGCATATTCTACTTTTACTACGACGTGACGTTCTCTGCTGAGGAGAGGAGATACACACACAATAACAAACACAAGTCGAAAATAATAAAGTGAATATAGTGGTGCGTTTCGTGTGAACATTGTTGAGATGCGAGGATTTTATCAATTAGTCGAAAGAAGGGAAGGATATCTGGTGAAAAATTGAAAAGTGAAATGACCGAGAGGAAGAAGACGACGACCACACGACCATGTTGTTGATGATCAGGCAGGATACGTGGTAGTAAATCTCAATTGCGACGACGACATCGACGACGACGACCAATTACCTAAATAGGTACGCAACACAACAGATACATAACCAAGACAAGGAGACACACACAGGAGAGAATAGCGCAGGACACGGCCAACTTTTCGAATCTCTCCTGCCTGCTGCCTGCACAACAAACAAATATCCAACTTTTCTTTCTTTTCACAAAGAGAGTCCAAAGAGAGTTTTGGAAAGTTACGAAACAACCAAACTGGGGGAAACCTTGGTGGAGGAAGGAAAGTGAGGAAGAAAGAAAACAAGGTTGATGTAACAAGCTGGGGGTGGGGAGGAGGAGGAGTTAATTAAAAAGGAGTTAATTATTAGGAACACACACACACGGTGGAATTTGTGAAGTGGAGTGAATCAACGAGTCTCGCACAATATTGCCAGATAGAGGGGAACAGAAATAATTAGTTTTGGGAATTAAAATTTAATTGAGGAGTGGGGTTGTTTGAAGGGGGAGAAGGGGAATAGTGTTTTTGGGGAGAAGGGGTAATGGGGAGGAGGAGATGAACGGGAGTTTTGGGAGGAGATTGTAGCCAAAGGAGAGAGTTAGACGAATCAGCTGTTGGCTGTGGTCAAGGTTACTAGGGAAACGGGGAGTTTATTTATGTCACGGCTAGATGAGATCGGTGTATGTCAAGGTGAAAGCGATATTCTAACGTGGAGAGTCGTTTTTGTGAGGGATAGAAGAGACTAAAACGTTTTTTTGAACTGGGAGTCCCCATTATCAGCTTTCAGGATGGACGAAGAGGAAAAAAGCTGTTGTTGTTGTGGTTGTGAAAAACACATTGTTGAGGTACTAAATTATTTAAGACATGATGTTGGAATAACGGATAATTGAAACTTGGTAGTTATTAACGGAGTTAGACTTTGACTTTTGGGGTACACTAAAAGGGATAATTTTAATATTCACTTGTGTGTATTGAAAATTACAATAACAAATAATGTGGCCAGTTACCGCTTGAATGGATACAAATGACAAAGAACGGGCACGATATGGCTAATAGATGCTAGTGGTGCTTATGAGTTAAATAGGTCAATTTGTAACTGTGCCGTTAACCGTTGACTTTTTATTCGAGTTTTAAACTCTGCATACCGTAAACATTGTAACTGTATCGTGATTTATTTCATATTTACTGCGAATTGTGAGAGTTTCTTGTCACTTGTTTGTGCAATTGTGGTTTGGAGTTAATTTAACTCGTCGGTGAACATTAGTGCAAACGCCGGGACGAAATAAAATAGAAGAAAAATGGCGAATAATAACGGTGGTAACAATAACAACAACAATGCAAGCAGTAACAGCGGCTCGAGTGCGAGCAGTAATTCGGTGGGGAATACGAGTAGAGTGGCATCCCCACCGCCACCTGATGCTCCCACACCAGTCGCCGAGAACTGGTGCTACACTCAGGTAAACTAAAATAAAAAAAATAGGAGGAATTGAGTAATCAAGTTATTTTATCTAAATATGTATTTAATTGGTTGCCTTTCTGTTTGCAGGTGAAAGTGGTCAAGTTTAGCTACATGTGGACTATCAATAATTTTAGTTTTTGTCGTGAGGAGATGGGCGAGGTTCTCAAGTCATCCACATTCTCAGCCGGGGCGAACGACAAATTGAAATGGTGTCTCAGGTTAGCTTTAACGATAGATGCTGGCGAAGAAACCGCTGGATTAATTTGTAAATAGTAATTAATAAGTTTGAGTTTAGAGTTAATTGTTTTTGTGTGGTGGTTTGTTCTTCAGAGTAAATCCTAAGGGACTGGACGAAGAGTCAAAAGACTACCTGAGCCTGTACTTGCTTCTGGTGAGTTGCAACAAGTCGGAGGTGCGAGCCAAGTTCAAATTTAGTATTTTGAATGCAAAACGGGAGGAGACCAAGGCAATGGAGAGCCAGCGAGCCTACCGCTTCGTGCAGGGCAAGGACTGGGGCTTCAAAAAGTTCATTCGGCGAGACTTCCTCCTCGACGAGGCCAACGGGCTTCTGCCCGACGACAAACTAACAATATTCTGCGAGGTCAGCGTGGTTGCCGACTCGGTCAACATCTCCGGCCAGTCAAACGCAGTGCAGTTCAAGGTTCCCGAGTGTCGCCTCAGCGACGACCTGGGTCTTCTCTTCGAGTCGCAACGCTTTTCCGACGTGACGCTCGCAGTGGCGGGGAAAGAGTATCAGGCACATAAAGCCGTGCTCGCCGCTCGAAGTCCGGTGTTTGCTGCCATGTTCGAGCACGAGATGGAGGAGCGGAAGCACAACCGCGTGGAGATTACCGACGTGGACGCTGACGTCCTGCGAGAGATGCTGCGGTTCATTTACACGGGCAAGTCGAACAACCTCGAAAAGATGGCAGACGACCTGTTGGCGGCGGCGGACAAGTATGCCCTCGAGAGGCTGAAGGTCATGTGTGAGGAGGCACTCTGCTCGGGCCTCAGTGTTGAGAACGCCGCAGAAGTTCTCATTCTCGCTGATCTCCACTCTGCCGATCAACTCAAGGCTCAAGCTATCGACTTTATCAACATGTATGATCCCAATCGCCCTCAAAACTCGTTTTTTCTCTAATTTTGCTCTTTGCTAAGTAATTTTAACTATTTTTTGTTTTATTTAATTTCCAGTCACGCTACCGAAGTAATGGAGACGATGGGCTGGAAGTCAATGGTCCACTCTCACCCGCACCTGATTGCCGAAGCTTTCCGAGCTCTAGCCACCCAGCAGATACCACCGATAGGACCACCCAGAAAACGAATTAAACAAAACTAATCCATGAGGAGGAACATGTTCCCAGTACCCTTCCATTCTACCTCCCCATCCTCACCTTTTTCCCTTTCCAAATTACAAAGAGATGAGAAATTATACTCGAGTAAATTGTAAAAAAAATACTTGAATTACTATTGTTACAACATATTCATTTATGTAGCCAGTTTTACCTGACTACAAGTGTCACTCGCAAAAAACTCTTTTTATGAAATTCCGAAACGCGTCAGCAGAGAGAGAGAGAGTGACAAAAAATTGATTTCCAGAACAGATTTAATCTCTAAAATCTCTACCTTGGTATATACATTGCAGAGAGATGTAAACCGGTATCAGTCGATATATAAGGTACAATTAGTTAAAACCGTGTAAGTTACAGTGAGAATAATAACCTTAGCAAATCACCTTCTCTGCGGCGCTTACTAAAAACCATGTTCCCTTGTCAGTCACCTGAACTTGTTCACTCCATTTGACCTGCAGCAGCCACGGAGGATATCTCCTCCACAGTCTTCACGTATATTATGATTGCGTAAGCTTATCTTTATTTCCTTATCATTCTGTAATCCTTTTTAATATTAATATTCAAAAATTTTAAATTGCATTTTTCCAATTTACAGGCACTCTGCAAAAGAAACGGAGTGTATGCAGACCTGGGACCTGCGGAAGAGGCACCCTTTCCTCCTTCCCCGTTCCCTGTTGATAATCAAATTTTTTCTCTCTCTCTTCGCCCCTTCACTTTATACATTTTTTTGTGACTTGGCCTATGTATTATTATTGCTAATACCGTCGTTGTCGTCTATATCTTCAATCTTTATTCAGAAAGTTGAATAATTATAATTTATAATTACAACCGGTTTCGTTACATGTTCGTCGTAGATGAGTCGCGTCATTTATAATAATCTCTTATTGTACAATTTTTCTTATTGCTATTATTATCATGATTATTAATTAGGTAAATTTAGTAGATAATTAGTATAATTAGTATAGGTAACTTTGGTACTAGCTTACTACCTTCTTTCCAGTATAGACATTGTCGTCTTCGCCGTCGTCCATACAATCCGAAGAGGAAATTTTACCGTTTTCCCACTGTCAGTGTGTAGCTGTTACCCGAGATGACGCCAAATGACATTTTGCAGAGTTACAAAATCGACAAAATAGTTTGTGTGTGCGCGCGTGTGTGTATTGTGTACACTTAAAACCAGAGTGATTAAATATTAGTGGAAAATTGTAAAGCTAGCTAGTTATTATTATTATTATTATTATTATTATTATTATCGTGTGCGTTGTTGTGCAGCGAGAGCAATTTAGAAAGAGAGAAAGAGGAAACTATTTAAAAAAAGTAACGTTCGTCGTATACTCGACTATTTATACCTCCTTTCTTTTTTAGCAGCGTTTCTTTCATTGTTCGTGTCGTCATCGTTCAGGTTCAAAACTACTCCCACCCTAAAAGAAATAAATAGAAAATCACACGAATTTTTGCCCCGTCGTTTGTCGTTTGTTTATATCATTTCCAGTCTAAAAAACTAACTAATTATCGTCGTAATTATTTTCAACAATATTTGTACTATTATTATTGATGATTGTGTAGATAAAATTTTAATATAATTATAGGCAGAGAAATGGTGTGAAACAAATTAGAAAAACTCGTCGTCGTCCTACCTGTAAAACTGCTGTGTACTGTTGCCGCCACACCGGAGGAATATTTTAATCGAAAATCTAAGCAGTCTTTCTTGTTGAGTTTTTACCGGTTTCTGACCTAAAAATGTTGTTCATAAAATTCTTAATTTTCTGACGTTACAAAAGCAAATGCAAAATTTACGGTCAGAAACTGTCGAATAATTTAAAATTAATTTATTAGTTAATTAGGAAAATTAGAAACGAACTTTATAATAATTAGTGTTGTATTACAAATCGTTGGAACAGTAACTGGTACCCAGTTTAATTAGTTTTTAGCATTTTTGTCTGTTACATTTGTTGTAAAGGTAAATATAAAAGGCTTGTACGCTATCCAGAAGCAGCAGCAACGGTAAGAAACGGTACATTGCAAAATTTGGGTGATAAAAAATGATAAACGATTTTGTAATGAAAAATTGCGATACTACGTGTGTTTTACTTAAGTACACACATGAGAATTACAGAGGGCAAAGATAGAACTACGAGAAAGCTACAAAAATTATCTTTTAAAAATGTCAAAGATTTATAGCAGATAAGTACAATTATTGGAGAAACAAGAGGTCAATGTTAATTTTTGCAAGATTACTTTTGACGTATTTATTATTCCACAAAAAAGTGATTAAAACTTTGTGTGTGCAATTTTTTCTTGGAGGGTCTGCTGAAACCCTGCTGTCGTTTTGTGTGTAAAAGTGTGTAGTAATTTAACGGATATTATTGTGCAGGAGGGAAAACGATTGATGGATGAATTTAAGCGAGAAGGCGTTGCGGAAGGAAGGCGTTGTAAAATGCGTTTATTTAAAGTTTGTGCGTTTATTTGTGTATCGATAGTATATACCAATATACAAACAGTGAGTAGTAGTGTGATCAAGTTGATGGAGTTCTTTTTTAAAAAGGAATAAAAGTGACATTTAAAATTTAATTTAATTTGGAGTAAAAAAGGGGAGGAGAATTTATTTCAAATGTTGTTTACTAGCGATATTTGTGCATTTAAGGCGTGTTTTTGCTCTCGTCAAAAGAGGGCACACACGTGCAAATCCTCGGCATTATAGTTTTCATTTTCAACAGGGGAAGTAACAAAGTTTAACAGAATTAAAGTGTCGAATAATAATATAGAAAAAATGCTGATATAAATGGAGGGGCCGTTCATAAAATATGATTGTTTTAATGTGGATGTAATCAAAGGAATGTAGTTGACTTGTTTAATCGTTAGTAGCGTAGGCGGTGGACTGAACTCGTTATTTGTGGAAGATGCCTTAAACTGGCCGCATAAATGCAGGGTGATAATGTGTAATGCGAATTTGGCATTGACAATGTTCAATGTTGGCCAATAATATGCGAACTGCATGCTGTACACGAAGACGGAATGTAAGATTATCGCAGGAAAGGAAGGTATGGTATACAAATACGCGAAGAGAAGATGAAATATCTGTATATTGTACGACGTATCTTCTTGCTCCTCGTGCGAAGCCAGGATCCCAGTGGGTGGCTGATGATATTGTCTCGCTGTTTCAATTTACTTTCACCTACAATTGACAATAATTGATCATCCTTAGTAACGAAAACCGGTGAAACGAGTACACAAAGTTACTTACACAATAAATGTTGATTTTTATGCAACTTTTTGAATTCATTAATTTTGCGGTACATCTAGCGATTTTACGATCATGCAGCGTTATATTTTTATCAGTGTATTTTACAGACCAAAGCTTCTGAGGATAAGCAAATGTAGGGGAAGTTTTTCAAAATTCAAAACTTCAATTAAAGTGTCATAAAATAACATTTTCCTAACTATTGGTTATCCATTTAATTATCCTGATTTGACAATGTTTCCAAAATCAACGCAATTTCGGTACTTTTTACCAATATGAATTTGCAAAAATTTTATGTAATATATAAAAGATAAAAATAAATGTAAAATTTTGCAAATTTGAGCCTTCATTGGAGATGGTGAAACTTTTTGATACAATGTGGTCATACAGTATGCCAAATTTCATCCCTTTTTACATAATATTTCATCAGTATTCCTATCATAAATCGATGTACACTAAGCAGTTGAGTAAAGCTTATAGACGTTGAAGACCGTTAAAAGTTGTGTAATTTATATTTCCCAGAGTTATTATTAGTTACTCATAACAACGTGAAACAGTAATTCAATATTAATAACAACATCAAAGCAATGATCACTGCAATAAATTACTATTTCAAATGTAGTGCTCTTTGATGAATTCGTACTTAATACACTATTTAAATACAAAAGATGTTAATATCCTTCGTTATTTTTTGTTGCTCGCTGTGACTACATTTTTAACTTTTATGAGGGAATGAATTTGTCAAACGTCTAACGTTCGATGAAAAATATTTGTTAATGCGGCAAAATTAGTTTGTTTACAAAATGTATATATGCATTTAAATAAGGATCATTTAATCACAACAAAACAACGCAATCTCATTCATTATTGATAGACTGTAAAATTTTATGCAATAAAAAGGTGATAATATGCATATATTTATGCACTAAAATGGATATATATGCAAGAAAATATGCAAAAATAAAATCGTTTTTTCTATTAAAATGTACAATATATACTCAGAAATCGATAAAACACCAATTCAATTAATGGTACTTACATAAAGTATTCGTAAAAACAAACAACGTGATATTCAAGGT
>JAHZNE010006357.1:0-12200 GCA_027744055.1 Callyntrura sp. NNG-2020
TGTTGTTGAGCGCGAAGATGTGGTGGAAGGGGAAGAGGCTCGGGGCAGCGGAGCTCATCTCTGAGAGCATCGTGCTGAAGAGGGTCGACTGGAGCATCGGGTTCTGGAACGGGGAGGAGGACGGGTTGCTAGGGTCCAGGAGACTCGACTGGAGGTTTGGAGGGAGGAACGGGTTTAGAGGGGTGTCCTGGTACGAGGGGGGCGTCAGGGAGGAGGAGGAGTTGGCGGGGGGAGCCGGCTTCGGGTTCGGAGACTGAAAATAAAATAATAAATTGTAACGTTAGAGATAACTTGTAATGAGATAAGCGTTGGTGTAGCGGTAGAGTACCTTGAAAGGGGGGTGTTGTGTAAGCAGAGAGTTGTTAGCACCGTCGGGCCGTGAAGAAGCGGGAGTGGCACCAGATGGCGCGGAGGGGCTGGGATCGTTAGATACGCTACTACTGCTGCTACTACTACGCCGCGAAGACATCGGCTTTGAGGAACACTGCTGCTGCTGCTGATGTGCACTCTTCCTCATCATCATGCACATCAACAGCTGCTGGCGGTTAGACCCGTTACCAAGCGACAAACAAAGCTACCATCAGCATTTGCCCGTAAACCCGAAAGAGAAAGAATTTTAAATTTTGAGAGGAAAATGTAGAAAAGCCATGGTTACCTGGTGTTTTGGGTCGTGGATGCCCTTGTGTTGGTCTTGCTGGAAGAAGATGCCGAAGGGGTTGTTATTATTGCTAGTAATACTGCTCGTGTCTGCTTTATTCTCCGAGGGGGTGGGTTGAGTGGGGGTGGGGGGGTTGTTTACAGAGTGGTGGTGGTCCTCCTCCGTGTCGCTGGTGGTGGAGAGGAGTTTCTTGTGGAGGTTGAAGTTGGAGGAGTGCCGGTCCCGAGATCGCTTCGACGGGAACGACGCGTTACAACCGTCCACTGTACACTTGTGCATTAACTGCTCTTAGATAACATTCAATCACAAATACTTCAGTTTTACCTTTAAAATACCATGTTGGCATAGATACTACTCTTTGTGTGGATAGTTACCTTCAAATGCGCGCGTCGAACCCAGCGCCGTCGAGGGCGCTCCGCCCCAAAAAGACTTTTGCTGGTGGCGCAGCGACGACGGCAGACCCTGCTGCTGCTGTAACCTACGTTACCGGGAGAAATCACATGTAACCGTTATAGCCACGTGGCGGGAGTAAAAATGAACGGTAAAAGATAAGCGACTCACCCCTCGACGATTTTGGCGGCGCCGCCGCCCTGTGGACTGCTGCTGCCGCCGGACCCGATGCTGCGGTTCTCGAATAGCTCCTCCTCCTCCATCTCCTCGTCCTCGTCGAACTCTGCCATGGAAGCGGAGCTCTTCTTCCTCAGATTGTACTCTGTCGTCTTCACCTCGATCTCGTGCTTCAATGCAGCACCGCCCCCACCACCAATCGGTGGGGCGAGACCCGACCCTACAGACCCAACTGGAGGGAGCATCCCCGAGTCGGTTCCTTCGAGTGCCTCGGTCTCGTCGACCTCGTCGCCTGCGGCGGCGGGCATGAGTTCGGGGGTGCGACTGAGACTCCTCGTGGAGCTCATGAGCATGGGCGGGGACCCGTTGATGGCGCGGTCGTCTTGTGACGGACTCACGCGCTGACTCCTCCCTTCCGACGAGTTGTTCACCTCCGTGCCGTCGTCGTAGCAACAAAACTCGTCGTTCGAGTCGTCCGGGACGGAAGGAAGCCGCACTGGAGCCGTCAGCTTCCGCTTTCGGGAACCCTCTTTCCTCGAACTGGATATCGGGTGTTGCTCCGGAGACAGCTCCTGCTTGTCCAGCTCCTCGTTCGTGCTCGAAAACGAGTCGCTGTTGCAGTCGTCCAGGTCCTGCTGCAGCGATGACGACGACTTCTTCTTCGGACCCGTTAGCTTCGGCGGCATCACCATCATCATCTCGTCCGGAATGTGGATTCCAGTTCCGTCGTCGTCGTCATCGTCCAGGTCACTGCTACCACCCGGGTTGTGGATCATGTACGAGTCGTCGTCGTCATCGCTACCCGTCATCATCGACAGCGGAATGCTGAAACCGTGGTCTTCTGAGTCACTCGTGTGCGTGCTCGTGTTGTGCGGGCTACAACATAAAATTAACGTTAAAGCGAGTGCATTTACGCTAGAGTGCATGTTCAAATTAAAAGCATTTCCGCTTACTTTTTCTTCTTGTCCTTCCCGTCGCCGTTAGAGTTTCCGTCGCTGCTGCCCTTCCTGCCAGTCCTGTTAACGGCGCCGCCAAACCCGTTTCCGAGGAACCCGGGTCCGCCGGGACTCCCCCCGGAGGGTATCCTGCCCATAGCTGCCATGGCAGCGGCGGCGTGCCCGTATAACATGGGGTTGTTCAACGCGATGAGTGAAAATACATAAGTACCTATAAGCAGGCGTGTCAATGCGTGAGGGTGTGGAAAAGCGGGTGGAATACGTGTATTTTTATTTTAAAAAGTGCACTGACCTGTGACGGGGTTGACGAGTTGCTGAGCAGTCACGGCGGCCGCGTTCACTGCTGCGGCTGCTGACGCGGCGACCGCGGCTGCCATGTTGTTTACCCCTGGAGCGGGGGGAGGTGGGAGCGGTGGGACGATCTGGTTTGGCAGGATCGGGTGGTGATGGTGGTGGTGGTGGGGAACGGGTACGTTCGACTGGGAGGAACCTCCGTGGTGGTGGTGGTGCTGGTGGTGATGGTGATGCTGGGGAGATCGGTTGTGATCGCGGGGGGGACCGCCCTCCCAGTTTGTCCGGTGCTTGTGCGGGTTCGAGGAGGGGGTCCGGGAAGAGGACTTCCGGTCCAGGGATTTTTCTTCCTTCTTTATGCTCACAGACTCGTGGGGGGGTTTGTTAGACGGGGTGTGGGAGTTGTTCTGTTGGGCGTGCTGGTGGAGGAGGTGGGAGCCAGTTTCACGTAGGTTGTACGGTTTCTTGTCTTGAGACCTCTGGGGGGCGAGGGAGTCGCCGTTGAAACTCAAGTCGACCGCTCCTGGGGACTTTTGGTGGGAGGAGTGGTGGTGGGAGAGCTGGAGAGGGGGGTTCTGGGGCTGGGACTGTTGCTGAGGAGCGTAGTCGTAGGAACCGTTTTGGGGTCTGCAGTCCCCGCTGAGGTTTAACGCAGACCCGCTTTCGCCCTTGGGCTTCTTCTTGTTGTACTCTTGAGATGACTGAGTTTGTGATGTGGGAGGGACAGGGCTCATCACCTCCCTTTTGACTTGTTGCTGTTGGGTTTGTTGCTGGGGGGGAGGGGGGTGAGGGCCGGTTGAGCCTGCAGGCAGGTTCATACCCGGGATCAGGTTCATGCCCAGACCGAACAAACCGTTGAATTTTAGGGGGTTTAGCACTGCCGCGGCCGTTGCTGCTGCCGCTGCCATGGCAGGGGGGAAGTTGGACTGGGGAGGGGACGTGTGCGGGTTGTGCATTGACGGGGTTGTGGGGATCGGGGGGGTTGGGGTTACCCCCATCCCGTTTAGGTTCATCGGGAACTCGTCCCGGAGGAGCGAGAAGCTTAGTGTTCGCGTTGCTGGGAAACGGAGGAACTGCTGGAGGATCAGGAGCTCCTCGTCGCGCGGGATGATTGTCCATCGCGTCATGACGTTGTTGTTCAGGTTAGGGAATAACGTAGACGTCTGGTGGTGCGGCGGGGACGGGGAGGAGGGGGTGCTTGATTGAGGGGGTTGCTGCGGGGAACGCGGGTCCTGAAATTATTATGCAAGTTACGTGAGGTCACGCACGGGCGTAAGAGAGAGAGAAAATGCGTGAGGGAAAGTGCGTAAGGTCGTACCTGTACCATGTATCCGCGGGCGAGGTCTCCGACGGTCCAGCCGAAGCTCCGGAGGATCTTGTCGACCTCTTCGGGCTGGAGGGTAGAGAGCAGCCGCTCCATGACTATTTTTAACCGGATCGGGAGCGCGTGCGTACCGTACAGCGCCAGGCTACACACGTCGAATATCGACAACGCGTCGTCACGGGACGTTAGCAGCTTCTCGAGTACTGAAAACGAGTGTGGAGACATTATAATTTTTTTGAGCTTTTCGTCACTTGGCAACTCACAGGAAATTGGGAGCAGCACATTGGGACATGTTGACTTGACTTGACGGGGTAGGGGCATAGCAACGCGCAGTACATTTTTAAATGTCGTCGAGTTTTATGTGTGGGAAAAGTTTAGGGGTATTCGTGCGAAAGGAGAGAAGGATGGTCGTGGTGGTGGTAGTCGTGGTGATGGTAGAAGCCGTGGTGGTCAATTTCTTAATAGTGCGAAAAAATATTACTCGTTGCGAAATTAGGAACTGCCAGTTCCGTGTTTTCGAAATTACATCAGGTTGACTGACATTGGCCAGTCTTTTTTTTATTCGCTTTAATGTCAATAATGGGCAGCACTTGGAGTCATAACGATTATGCGCCTTTAAACTTGGGATATTTTGTGCAGGAGAGGTGAGAGAGAGATATAATGTAAAGTCGTCCGGTACGTCTTGCGTCTTTTTTCCCAGTCGTGAGGGACGTCCAGCTAATTCAGTCGTCGTTAAACTATTTTTTTACATATTGCGGACGAGCGGGAGCTTTTACGGGGTTGCGTGGTTGTCCGTCTGTCTGTGTTGTCTATTTTGATCTATCTTTATCTATCGGTTCTAACTATGTTTTATTTTATTTTTTTCGTCTAAGGGGGCAAATAATAATTTGCAAAAAATCTGTTACCTAGCGACGAAATTAAATTTGGTTAATTTTTTAATTAATTAGATTTTTTAATTAAAAACATGAAATTTATGATTAATTTCAAGTTTAAATACCTAATCGTTACTAAGCAGCACGGTAAAATATTATTATTAATTTTTAAGTAAAATAAAATTAAAAATTAATTAAAAATCTTTCAAATTATTTTTTTAAATTACTAATTAACTGGTTTGTTTAATTTTCAAATTATAGTAATTACTTGTAATTGCTTATCAACAGTTGAGTAAATTAGTCGATTTCAATTTTAAAATCAAATAAAAATTGTTGCTTCTAATTAAATTAATTTGCAATAATTTTAATCTTGTAAAACCTCAAAACTTTTTTTTAAAACCTGAAAAAAATGTTCGCCCTAAAACCCGAAATCCTAAACACCCTTAAATTCCATCCACCCTCCGCTACTACCATGCACCGGTTCGTGTCCCCGGTAAAAGGTACGTTACTACGTGCATACGATGATCATGTAAAAAAGCAGGAGGGCGATGATGTGGTGATGATAACATGTCAGTATCTGCGTAGGTACGTCATAGGACGCAATCCGCAATAACGACTCGTTGTTGTGTAGTGATAATTACGTGAGCGAGTATACACGTAAACGTACGTTTGAGGTTAAAGATGGTCCGATTGGTTCTCATGGCAGTGGTGGTGATGTTGTAATGGAATAAACGATTATGCACACACTAACATGGCTCTCTGTCCACATGCGAAGAGCGAACACGTCCAAAAAAATATTATAAAAATTGGTCGTCCACGAAAATATTTGTCCTTGTCTTCTTTGTCTTTTCTTACTTTACCATAGCTACTATGCACACCAACGTTGCTTACAACGAGTGTGAGTGGAAAGAGGGATCGTAAATATTCATAGTGAGTGCGGTAAGAAAAAAAAATACGCGATTGTCGCGTGATGATATGACGGAGTCTCAATTTTCTCTTGAGTCGAGTCGTCTCGGGAAAATATTTTTTTTTTCGACTAATTTTAAACGAGACTCGGCAAACGAGGGGAAAGGAACAATTTTGAAATGTCGTGGGAGTCAAGACTACGAATGTGGGAAAAAAGTGATATGTACATAGATGCTTATAGAATAACGTAACGTTAGGAACTTACAATGTGTCATCCAGGAATGCGAGCATCCATCGCATATCCGTAGTGTCTCTTTGCTCGGGGCTGCACCAAAGTTGGGACACTCGCAGCCGGATGCGCTGCACCGCAGTTTCTGTGAAGAAAAAATAGCGTTTTAAAATGCTTTTTATTACGAAATGCCTTTTTATTAAAAACGGGGACACGCGATTTGCAGGGAAAAGCGTGTCGGAAATTGAGAAAGGGTCGAGCACGGAAGGTCTTGGACCGGAGAGAAGCAGGTAGCCCTATGCTGGGGTGTCGTGTGGGGCGACGTATTATAAAGTCAAACTGGTTGACTCTTTTTTTTATTCGAGAGAACATGACTGTTATTTATTGTGGATCCATCATTCAGTAATTGTCAATTGTCAAGGGAAAATTGGGCGAGATTAGCATCTCGGTCGCTTTTCACACGGGGAAAACCAAATAAAGTCAAGAGAGTTTTAACCGTTCAACTCCTTTTTTCTGGCGAAACACTTTTGCACGTGACATTATAGAGGTGGGGAGGTGGGGTCACGTTGACACGGAACGTGTATGACGATTTTTTTGGGGTCTTGCGGGGCTATTTAATCATCACGTTGCCGTTCTACGGAGGTGGTGTCTTTCCTACACGGAATATTTCGATACAACTCATATTCGCTCCACAGGCTAGCAATCTTTGTCACTGCTCCTGTTGTTGGTAAGAGAAACGGAAAGGAGAGAAATAAAACGCTTACCAAGTCCATGATGAATCGGGGCTTTTGATTGTGGCGGGTTGAGGGAAGAAACCAGAGAGTTTTTTTGACGGGGACGTTCACCACCACTGCTGCTGCTCCTTTTTGTTGCTTGAAACAGTCAATCCCGCGAACGGGAGCATCTTCGTTGCTGTGGCTACAGGAGAGTTTTACGCAGATTTTTTTAAACACGAGACCGATTGTTTTTGGGTTTCGGTCGGGGAAATATTAACGCGATTATCGGCTACGTTGACATGGTGACAAATGGGGTGTCCTTAGTATGTGCACCGCTCTTTACCTGGAAAAAGGAGAATACATGTTGTTATTGGTTTCGTCGCGGTTTTCGAGAATCGCAAATTCGGGGTGGTAATCGCAATGGTGTGAATTGTACCAGGGATTGGTAATTGGGAATTTAATTTGGTTTCATTACCAATCCCTGGTGAGATAAGTGTAAACAGGTCGAGTATGAAACAATTCCGGTTTTTGTGCGGATCGGCGCTTGTTTTGCATTTTTTTCGGAAGAGATAAGAGATACGCGGGGGGTTATCAGGTTGCTGGAGACCCGACTGGAACTGGCTATCTGGCTATGCGTTTGCGTGCATTTAGGCAGTTGACTTAATTAGCATACCTAATAACGTGTGTGGTTTGTATTCTCAATGAATTTGCGGTATTTTTGCAACGGGATAAGAGGGGGCGAGATATCATCCCTTTGTACGCCCCGGTAGTTACCATCCCAACTTTGAAATAGTGGGGGCTCTACGTGCTTTTATCCTTTTTATGGCTAGACGTGTTCGCGTATTGCCTTTCGCAATATAGTAATGTATAGTGGTAACACGGCGTAACATTGGTGATAATAACGCTATTTGCACTCGAGTGCCGTGCCGTACCTACTCTATATCGCCAATACGCGCACGTGCTTACTACAAATACACGGGGAAGCGCCGCGCTGGCGAAACGTATGGCGGTCTACTTTCCTCGCTACATTTTTTTTAGCAAGTCAAACGCTTATTTTCAGATTGTGCACTCAATACTCGATTCTAGTGATTTTGCACGTAACATTGCATTTTGAGGGGACTCGACGCTGCATTTTGGGTGCGATTCGGGACAAGCGTGACAGGACAACGGGAGTGAGATTGGTTATTTATAAAATATGTCAGGATTCAGGAAAATTGCCAAAATTGTCAATATCCTCAAAATGAAATTTACGCAGTAAATAGCTACTCGCCGTTGCGATGACGACAGTGACGACACCACGTATGTTTGCCACTGCGGATTAATTAAACTCGACGTATAAAGTTGTCGCGTTTATCCCAATTGTCACGGTGTAGTTTCCACCGCGACAGCTGCGTTATAAAAACCCTTCCGGTATCACGAAAACTGTCATCCGCTTTTATTAAGTCACTCTGCCCACAAATACGCAGATAAGACCCAAATTTAGAGTGTATTTCCCTGTGAACGCATAACTCAGTGGCGCGAAAGGGTTAATATCTCGGTTTAAAATCTTGAAAAAAAGGTGAAATAAAACTGTTGCAGGCTTCCCCTCTCCTCCCCCTCTCTACCCCCAAATACGTGTACACGACGACCCAAAACAAAAAAGTGAACGAGGATGTAACAGGAAGTGGAGTACTGATCTGCTCCCGAGATATTTACACACAACCACACTCTCATGTACTTTTTTATTGTTGCTCGGGTGACAAAAAGTGGAATGCTCGATTTGGGTGCACTACCACGTCGAGAGGAGCGTAATTTCCGGGAGATACGAATCTATAACAGCGAATCGTCCCCAAATACACTTTTTTCAACGAGAACACTCACTCACCCAACTTGTCTCGAATTATGCGCGGGGGTTAACATTATCCCGATCTGTGGGCCCGATAACGTGCTTTTAATGCGGCGACTTCCGTTTTCTGCTTTTCGCGAATTCAAGCGTAGTCGTTCCTTACTTTGTCCCTTGTCAGGGATTCGTGTAATTGACAAATTTTTTTTTATCGTAACAGGAGGGGTTGCACTACACAACAGGAAGGACTCTTTATTTTAGACGTGTTGCGTAGCATTCCTCTTTTGTTCGCTTTTTGTCGCTTTATTATCCGCACCAACTGCGACATAGTTACCGTCGTTTTGTCCCATCTGTGTGTACACAGGTGGGGTGTCTCTTTTTTTGTGTGTCGTGTGGGGGTCTCTATATCACTATCGCGCTATTATTTTCGTTAACGCGACTATCGTGTTTTTTTTTCGTTATCTGGGCTGTCTGTGGGAAACTCGCTTTTCTCTGTTTCTACAGAAACACACATTTTCATCCAGAATACCACCAATTAGTGACCACCGAGACCTGCTGTCTGTCACATACTATTCACGACCAGCTTATTCTTTAATTTACAACCCACACAGGTGTTGTCAATAGCAACGATCAGTTTCACGCGAAAAAAAAAATATTCGATTTAAACCAAACACGATTAAGTACACGTAACACGTCTGTTTGTGTTGTAAATCGCGTAAACCGGTAGCGGAGATAGGGAGATTGCCATGGGTATTTAGTTGAACACAAGGTTACTTAAAACTCACGTATTCCTCCAGTCACCCAAGTGGAACGCACCTACAATGTACGTATTTCGCACTATTTATTACCTTCTGCGGTGCGTAAATTGCTAATTAATACACCCACACGTAGCAGCTATGCTACTACATATGCGTTGCTATACGCACATACCGGCGTGGGTGGTGAGTGCAATAAATATAAAAAGTAAAATCGTACCCGATTGTATCTGAGTAATTAAACGCCATAAAACACGGGGAAATTACTCGCGCGGTATTAAACCCGGCTGGGGCGTAATCACCCGGGACGATCGGTGACGACGGGGCAGCAGCGAAAGTGATATAGACGAGCTGTTATCAGGTTGTTACGCAACGGCGGGTTTACCAGCAACTTACCAGGAATTTATTAATATTTAACCGTTTTTATTAAATGTAACGCAAATGCAAAATCACCGATTAACGTGATACTATGGAAAAAATAGCAAATTAAACCGTCATGGTAACGGTAAAAAAATATCAAATCTCGTAAATGTGCAATGATGCGTGCACTCCCGATATTGGGTAAAAAAGGATGAATTCTCGATAAAAAAGAATCCTAAGATCCCCCGTGTAAAAAAGAGTGTATCGGAGATGCTCTTACGATGGCGATGATACGTAAACAGGAGATGTAGAGCGATATGGTTATGCAAGGAGCCACGCCTATGTGACACATCACCATCACGACTACTATTGACTATCGCGAGCAGGAGTGATCAGTACAGTGACATCACAGCACAATCACAATCTCATTTTTTATTAACCCCCAAATATTTACTTTTTTTCGCTATAATTTACGATTCTCACGGTACGTTACTCAATTAACGTCGCGATGGCGATATGTACAAAAACGAAATAAATTGCAAAATACGATACAACTTACCTGAGATGCTGGGAGAGTCACTCGCTCACTCGTTTTACATGGTGACACCCAAAAAAAGGAGTAAAACACCCAAAATGTGGTTAAATTCTCACGTTCCCCCAAAAAAGAGGAGCAGAGACACTTTTATATCCACTAGGACCACAATCGCACGAAACAGTCACGTAACCACGGTAAAATAAAGGAGAGACACAGGCTGTAAAAAGCGTATCGAGTCGCTCCGGATTGAACACAATAAAAAAAGGAGTAAAAAGTGTAGTATTCCCCCAAAAGCGGTGTTAGTCGTTTGTCGTAGAGGGTGACAAGTGGTAGGTATGGTGATGGTTGTAATAAAAAAAAGACTAAAAGCCCGTATGCGCGACAGTTTGTCTCTCTCTTGAGTTTGCACCAACCAGGTTGTGTTGTCTCCACCTTCTCGCAGTAATCTCCCAATGGATGGGTTGGTGGTGGTGGTCGTCGTGGTCTCGTCACCACAGGGATATAAAAGAGGGTTTTGGAAAAAAGGATGACAAAAATAATAGAGTCGTCGTGAATGTCGTGAAGGCGACAAACGCGAGGAGAGAGAGAGAGAACACACACAGGCTTGTTACTGAGCAGCGGAACAAGAGGGAAATGGGGAGAGCAGAGCTGCAGCGCGTACACGGACGGGGCTCTCGCGATCTAGACAAGCTGTATCGTAGCAGGGTTTAGCGTAGATGTTACACACAGAGGGGCTCTCTTTCACGTTTGTGAGCAGAGATGCGAGAGATTCTCTCGTTGCAGTTTTCTCGTGTACGTTTCGAGGGTTTTGGGGAGCTGGTGTGTGTAGAGTAAGTAGAGTTGTGTCGAGTTTGATGCTGGCTTGTGAGCGAGGCAGATCCTGGGGGTTTCGTGGGCTTCGTACTGCTCGTGTGAAAGGAGAGATACAATGGGATCGTTTTTTGGGCAGCAGGATTCTACATTTCCCCGAGATATCACGACGAGAAGAAACACGACGAGATACAGAGAGACATGTAGTGAGACAGAGAGAGAGAACGAGAGAGAGAAGCAGAGAGAGATGACGAAAAGGACAGAGCACAGCCAGGAGGAACACGAGAATTGTGTGGTGTGCTTTTTGGTAGCATCGAGCGTTTTTTTTTACTGCAGTGCCAAATAAACAGACTCAAACGGATATTTTTTTTATATCGTGCATGCAGATTCAAAATTGTTGGGATGACACCATGATACCGTTTTTTTATTATATCGAGGATCGCAGTGGTAATGTAGCGGCAGCTCACTACTGTGCGAGTCTGTTTGCACTCGAGAGTGTCTTTTGATAAAAAGAGGACAATCCTACCGCGACGGAGGAAAAAAAAGGATGGGGCTTTGTCACACGGGTGGGGGATGTGGGAGGGGTCTGCACTGTCGTCGCTACACGGAGGAGAGACTACTTGGAGGGTGGAGGGGAGTTGGAGGCGGTTTGGAGGAAAGCAGCGAGATCTGTCGTGGTGGGGAGCTGTCGCGGGGTGGAAGCATTACGTATACAACGCAATAAATGTGATACGAATATACACCTTTGTCCTCGTCCTTTTTTTCTCTCTTTTTGTCGTTATAACGATCTAGCGTGTGTTCGCTGTTCACTGTCTCCGTGTCGTAAAGGAGAAGCAGGAGCAGAGCTGGCTAGGAGCTGCACAGAAAAGTGGGACCGATCCACAATCCGTGGGAGCCAATCAGGAGCGAGAACAGGAAAACTCGAGTTGTTGTCTCGTTGCCAGCTCGTCCTAGTCGTCGTTGATGCTCCTTGTTTTTTTAGCTGACGCTTTTTTTTCTTGTCTCTGATCTACGTTACACGTATCTCTGCTCCCTTTTTTTCAACGTCTTTTGTTATCCAAATACGAGAGAGCGAGCGGACAATATACACCAGTCGTGCTAGTCGTCTTGTGTCGTTAAACACGAGACGATGGGGCTTTTTTTGGGGATAAACCCGAATCTGTCGTTGGATGGGGAGAGAGGGGCGGGGGGTTATATGCTCTTTCGCAGGAATTGCTATAGTCAGTCGTTATTGGGGTGGGGAGGGAGCGGGACAGTTGAGCGGAAAAAATATATTTGATAGTTTTTTATTTGATGCTCGCGTTTTTTTTTTATGGGCGGGTGCCGCTATTACGACGTGAACTATCCCGGTGGTGCTCGCGTTACTCGATTCTCTTGTTTTTTTTACACCAGGACAGAT
>JAHZNE010006358.1:0-27889 GCA_027744055.1 Callyntrura sp. NNG-2020
GATCAAAAACAATAGTTAAATTATTTTACCGTAATAATCAACAATACATTAAATAGGTGGGTACATAAGTATCTTATTTTTTTTAAGTTAATAGGGCACAATCATTTCTTATATCACTATTGGCAGTATTATAATTAAATGACTAGAATCTATAGTGGTGGGGTCAATGGTTCGGGTCGACGTTATATATATAATATTTATATACTTTATGTACATCATATAACATAAATACGCGAAACGTACACACAAAGTAACAACTATCGTATTTGGCAACTGTATAATACGATTATGTTTTTAATTGCTTCTTCAATGAAGCAATTTAATAAAATTACTTATACAGCACTTTTAATGTTTGACTTTCTTTTGCGTGTTGAGCACGACAACTTAGAAAGAAACGCTTAATCTTACATCGCACCAACGATTCTTTGGTATTGCACTTATTGGCCTTTTTTTAAATATTTTACCAAACACTGTAAGTATGTCTTAATGGTAGGAAACGACGATAACACTATTTTTGTTGTATTTATCATCGTCATTAGAGGTTTGTATGAAAGGCATTTGATTAAGCACAAAATATTATACAAGAACATAGGCCGAGTTTATAGGATTGTAGTTGCCCTTCCCATATCATTTGTCTATATTATGTCTATCTGTAAACTAAAGTGCGTTCAACAATGTATACGGTATAGCATAATACGAGTCGAGCTGTAGTGGTATGGTAGTAGTATTAAATTTTATTTTTTATATATCGTGCTCTTGATTACTGCAAAATGGACGTAACGTTACATTTTTAGGTAAAATGTTAAGGTAGTGTTTGATGTAGTAACAGTACATATATGAAGATTAATACGAGGTATATAGTTCAATATTGCATAAGTGCTACTGCTACTTCCTAACAACTGCCACATTCTTTGAAGCTGTATTAAGCAGATAAAAATATAAACACGAGAAAGAAACCCTTTCTCTTGTATGGATGTACAAGCACCATCTATTAAATGCGTAAGAGACGCATGATAAGACTCGTGGCAAGTTGCATTACGACCTGCAATACCAGATAAGATTAAAACTTTTACGTTTAAAAATATTGAAAGATGAAATGTTGACGATGTGAAACACTAGTAAAATCGATCAGTTCACTAGATGACTCGTTGTAATGCAGGTATATCGTCTATTAACAATTATTATCTATATTATCCTAAACTTACAATATACCGAAAAGGTGATTGATATCGGTACTAAGTAAATAGATAATAATTATTATTCTCCGCCAGACTTTCCACTGAGCTCTTCCTCGTATTGCTTTCTGAAGCAGTCACCGACGGGGAAGAAATCCCACGAGCGTTGCTGGTACATGTTCCACACGTATGTTTCCTGACCTGTGTACTCTGTATCAGGCTTGTTGATTAAATGCATGAGGAAGAACCTGTATCAAAATTTAAAAAAAACGTTCCAAGTACTTGTTCAAAATTATAATTTACATAAAACTTGATTGGGAGTAATTAAACGTACATGTAATTTGCTAAATTATGCTCCTTGAGTACATGAACATCAAAACCATGCGGAACCACGTCGAAATAATCTTTTCCTATGCCACAAATAAAGCATTCCGATTCCAACGTCTCTGATACGCTGTTCAATTGATCTCTCAGCTCGCCGAAAGCGTCAATGATCAAACCTGTGAATGGGAAGAATTTAAGGGTTTATCTTTTTCCAAGAAAATTTGTGTTAGCAATTCGTTTTTGTATTTTTTGTTCAGCATTATAAGGTTACTATCAGTTTTCATCAAACTCATTACATCGTTAAACCATCATTACAATAACATATATTAATACGGCTATAAATAGTTCAGAAATTTTACCCTGAATGATAGCCAACAAGATGACAATAACGAAGAAGAAGAAAGTTATGTCAAAGAAGATACGGTAAACTTCTGAGTCTTCGCCATCTGGAGGTTCTATAACATCACCAATACCACCACCAGCTCGTACACCTTGGTACAGGTGGAATACGAAACACTGAAAAGAGTAATAAAAAATTAAACTACTCATCTAATATATATACGAGAATTTAATTTTTAATTAAAATTTTAAATAAAATAAATACCGTAGCCATATCATGGCATTTCTGGTCAACTTCGTCATCTTCTTCGGTCACGTAGAACTTTCGGAAGAAGTTGAAAGCAATTACTGTATAGATGTACACCACAATGGACAGTAGCATCACCGTAAGCACCAACTGTACACATATATAAACTCACTTATTTGTTTCACTCAAGATTGCACGCTGTTGAGCATGCCGCATGGAACAAAACTATATATATTTCGTGTATTATGTGTAAATAAGCCAAAATGTATAACCTGCTTCCCGTTATGTGTAACAGATTGCAAGATCGTCTTAAGGGCAGGAACGGCAACAGCCACATCGAGTAAATGCGCCGCGAAGAAGAAATAGTTGAAGTTGCCGAGGATGGAGAAGCAAAAGTACCACAAACTGTAGAGAAAGGCCTGTATAACAAAGACGAAAGAAAACCACTCGCATTATTATATGAGGTTTGAAGTTTTTTTTAAAGGATATGCAATTTTTATTACATTATCAGTAAGGGTGACTCCGGCCTTCCAAACTTGGTATCGCCAATCTGCACCGGATAAGCTTGTAAATAATGGAAAAAATATGTTTAGAATGATTAATTCATACATGATTGTGTATGGAAAATAGCATTTTATAATTTTTCATACTATGAAATAATGCCACCCTCAGCTTTTTCCTCCACACTGAAAGACGTTTTCTCCATGCCCAACAAGTTACTAATCTGGTCGAAGTCAAACGTTTCGCTGTACTTTTGACGGACTTTCTTCTTCACGAATTTGTCCCAATAGTTGACAGGGAAAGATCTTTTATAAAATGTAAAAAAAAACATTTCCAGAGGAAACAGACGAGTTTACAGGGTTTACATTAGAAAATTGTAGCGTGTAACTTACTTGGCAGAAATAACTAAACGATCCCAATGTGCTTTTAAATCATCATCTTCCGGTTGTTCAGCTAAATACAATCCGTCAAATTCCAAACGCCTTGCGATTTCCTTCTCCCGTTTAAAGATAGCAAGAGGAATCTTAAGATGGTAGTAAGCAAATAACATAGCCAGTGATATGATTGAATGGATCACAGATAAAAATCTCATGAGATGGGCCATATAGTAAAATTTCTCGTCCATGTGAACCAGCTCCGGAACTTCATCCTCTTCTTCTTCCTCTCCGTCTTCATCCAGAGTTCCATTCCCACTACCAGATCCAGAGTCCAATAAACCACTACCCTCGTATCCAGAACCTTCAATGTCGTCGCCGTCATCTTCATCGTCATCTTCAACAAGTGCGGTTGCCTTTAGTGAAAGTATATGAAAATATGAAATGAATGAATGAAAATGAAACCTATTTGTATTTAGATAATTAAAATACTAAATTGTTTACCTTGAAGAACAGTAGCATGAAGTTAATTGAGAAAGCGAGAACAAGTGCCACAATTTTCATGTTGTAGAAATTTCTTGCCAGCAAGCTAACCATTCCGTTAAAATACGATCCAAAGTCAATCTGAAATTATCGATAATCATTATATATATATTAACTCATATTCACATTTGATAAACTTTCATTCTTTTAGCACTACATAGAAAATCCAAAACAACCAAATGTATAAATAGAATTTCAAAACAGCACGAATAAAGTCACAAATTCATATGTAAGTTAAAGCTAAGAAAAACCTCTAGTCCCCAAATTTCGCATACGTATGGCTTCTTTTTCTTTCCTTTCCCAGAAGATGAAACCGCACGAGGTGTATATTTCTTTCCGTCTTTGTCATCGAACGTTTTCCTTTCCACACTAGAATCAAATGGAACGACACCCCCTTCTTTTTCTTCAATTTTTACACGATCAGCAACCAAAGATGGATCCGTCTCAAGGTTTTGTGCGTATTTTTCAGTGTTTGCGTCTTTATAATCCGTGGTGTCTTTGTCAGTGGAGTCTACCACAGACATAGATCTATTCTTCATTACTTCCTGTTCTCCGTCGCTATCCTCCTCCGCCTGGTGGTCAGTAAAAGATCCTCGTCTTGACAATGGAGTTCCATCCAAGATTTTCGCAATATCTATTTGGGTTTCCGGTAAAACATTCTCAGTAGCTTTGTGTGCTTCCGATGCACTCTTTGACTTTTCACCCGGATTTTGATGAGGGAGAGCTTTTTGAATAATAGTTCGAAGTTCTTCATGTTGAAAAGCATCCGCAACAGTTTCTTCATCAGGTGAATCAGTCACTGGTTCTACTGTCTCTGAGTCATTAATTTCACTACTAGAAACTTCAGACTCCATTTGTTGATCTACATCGTCTATTTTAATTGTTGGTATATTAGTGCTTTGTATTTGAATGCATTCGGCTGTTGCACCAGTCTCTTCAGTTGTTCCTTTTTGTTCTTCAGATGATAGTTCCAACGTGCTTTCTGATTTTTCTGCAGGTGCTGGCTCGTGAATCACTACGTCGTTTGTGCTGACAGTTTTATCATCTTCTCCAATTAAATCTTCTGCAGTCTCAGTTTGTTCAGTTTGATCCTGACCTACTTTCGGGTTAATTGAGGATTCAGAAACACTATTTTCACTCTGCCGTTAATAATGTTTTTGTTATATGAAACAACCACAAATACCCCATTCCAAACAGCAAGCATGCACCAACAAAACAACAAGACTGACAATCACAAGAACAACATTTTTAGAAAAAATATTCTACTCTATGAATTTAACTTTTGTAAAGTTCAAACCTGAGAAGCTACTGAAGGTTCGTCTTGTGTTTCGACAACAATATCCAAAGGTGACGCAGCTGGAGGTGGTGCCTCCTGTTCCTTTTCTTCCGGTGGCATTCTTACTGGAGAGGCTGCCCTTACAACAATAGCTCGTTCTGCTTCTTCAGTAGTAACTTCCACTTGAGCAACTTCTCCTCCGGCCACCTCCACAGCTCTGTAGGAAGCCCGTTATTTATATAGTATCACATTGCCCCAGCCCATAAGACTACATATAAAAGACAAAAGTAATACGTCATAATCATAAATAACGGATATTATACCCTTCTTCTACAGCAGGTTCAATGCCCATTGTTCCCATTATTGCCAGAACTCCAGAACTTTCTCCAGTTTCCTCTTCCGGAGGACCAGCAGCTGCTGGTAAAGCAGGCACTTTGAGAGGTCCTCCAAAGTCATCTGCTGCTTTCTCTTCTTCTTTCTTTTCAGGTGGTGGTCCCCTCATCAAATTTATTAGGCTTGATCCTAGGTATCTAAATACAATCATTGTAAAGCTCAAGGTGAGTAATGCATGAGTAACGAATTCCGATTCGAATACATTCCGTTTAATACTTAATGCCATTTACATTAGCCTGCATATTCCAATTATTTACGTACTAGTTGCAAATAAACAACTTTCCAGACGTGAAATCATGATTTTATTATAGTGATTAATAACTTACTTTAACATTCGCCCAAAGCTTCCTCCACTAGCATAAAAGATCCAAAACAGCAGCTTCAAGAAACCGAATACTAGCTCAACTGGTGTCATTTGTTGAAGTTCACGAACTTTCCGCTTGATGTTGGTTGGAGATAGCGAGGACAGAAAGCTTTTTACACCATCCTTACAAGCAGTCAGAGCTTGTTTTACCAAAGTTCCCCTAAAATTTTAAACCGTGTATTAGATACAAAAACGGAGTGGATAACGAATATAAAGCATTTTGTCAATAAGCGAATTCAAAAAATAAAGCATTTCAACAGGAAAGATAAGGGGCAAACAAAAGAAAAATGAAGCGTGCAAAAAATAGATAAAATGGTGGTGTAATTTTATCTTGATTTTAAATATAAAGGCAGTACTATATAGTTTCTTAATATGTTTATATGATTTTGTGTTGTCGTTTGTGTGTGTATGTTCATGTCTTACCTTTCTTTCCATGTTAAGCTTCTGTTCCCGGAATAAATCATGTAATGAATACAAAATTGTTTAATCCTTGAATGTAATTAATGTGTGCGTGCGCTAAAACTACTAAACTCAATAACAACAAAGATATATACGGACTGTCACAAAAATATTTGCTAGCAATCATTCATGTAAGCAAGAAGGTAATCATTTCTCATAGCGCCATAGCCAATTGAAAAAAGGAACAAACCTGTCTACAGGGCAAATAAAACTTCATTCTATTCTAATTCATTTAAACAGTCACCATCAGAGAGGTCTCTTGAATTATGATGACGACTACAAGTGCACTAACAACTAAATCTTCAAGTTTTCAAACTTCTTGCAAGGAAAATAGGGAATACTCGAAAAAAGATGCACAATTGTAAACCTTACTTTTCCTCCTCTTCGTCGGTTGGCATTACGAAAGTTTGTTCTCGTCCATGAGAGCCGCCTCCCTCATCGTCAGACGCCATTAGGGCACTAGCATGCTGCATCTCAAAAATAGCATCTTCACAGAAATCTACAAATGCTTGGAGTTTCTCCTTGTCCCCACCTTCTGTGACAATGGAGTAAAAGAATGCTCGTTTGGACTCCTTAATTTGGGGCTTCTCCCATTGTTCTATATTTGACTCATCAATCTCAAAGTAGACACGCTCAATTCTCTTGCTAGAACCCATAATCTCAATGCGCCCTAGGAAAGGTTCAAAGTAGTTCAAAACACTACCAGCGGTTTCCAAGAATCGGGCAAGTCTAAAAATTCACACAACCATTATGGTTATTGTCAATGCGTATAATAATAAAAATTACGCTTTGTAAATACATAATTTTAAAACTAATCAACCTTGGCTCATTGGGCATATGTTCAGACAAGTTGGTCAGCAACACGGCCAAATTAAAACCGATTTCTTTGGCGGGATTATGGAATCTCTCAGTGAATTCAACATAGTCGATTTTGCCATCATGATTAGTGTCGCAACACATCAAAAGAAAATTTATTTCCTCTCTAAATTAAACCAATTAAACAGCATTTTTCATTCACTCAAGTCAAGTCTTTCTTGCCCGCCATGATGTCGCTAAAATTGAAAAAAAAACTTTTCTTACGTAGAATAGCTTTTACTGGCTTCCAGCGTTTCTTTAAACTCTTTCGGGCTAACATACCCGTCCTTGTTTTGGTCCATATCCTGTGATTAAAAACATTTAATTAGCATATAGACTGATAATATAATAATGCATTGAAAGCTGTGCTGAAAGCAGAGGGCAAAAGAGCTGAAATTAATTTAAACCATAAATAAAACACAAATAATGAGAATGTGAAAACCAGTTAAACTTAACTAATTAGTAATAATAAACTTTGTGGTTCATACAAAAAAAGGATACAACACCGACCTGGAAGGTAGCTGAGCCAGTGAGATCCTTGAGTTTCAAAAACATATCGAAGTAACGAAGAATTATCTGAAACCAAGTGTTTTTACAAATAAAAATAATGGAACAAAAAAGTCATTTGAGAATTGAGAGGGTAGAATAAAATTATAAATACAACTAAACTTATCGCTATTAACTGCGCCAAGCGGTTTAGAAAATGACGAAAATAAGTACATTCCACCTTGCATAGAGTATTGGTAAAAGAAAAATAACAAATTGGATGTACAAGAAATTAAATTTTGCATAATTCACCAGACAAAAAGGAGGGAAAGAGTAATAAGCAGAAATAATATTTTGGAATAGAGAAAGTTTTGAGTTGAAAAGACTATTACAATTAACAATTCGTACCGAATGTGTTACAACGGCTTTCAGCTTCAAGAAAAGATTGAAATACTGGAGATTTTTCTGTGCATAATATAGTTAAAGTTCAATTGAGTAAATAATTTTGAATGATAACTAGCATTAATATCGTCATTTCAAACATCGTTTGAAAAATATATTACTTGACACGACGTCATCAATTGAAAATTACACCTACCATGTTTGAGCTTAATATTATTTACACTAAGGGAATTGCCAACCAAAAAATAAATCCTTACCTCAACGTTAGAAGCAGATTCTACTAGTGTGTCAACCATCTGCTTTCCAATAGTTCCATTAACGACATTACCTTTAAAACGTCAATGGTCTTTTATTTCGAGGATCATCAGTAAAAACAATTTTATAAGTTGAAAAGTTATCGTAAACGTTACATACCTTCCAGCATAGATAACATCATAATCACCATGTCTTTCTGCAGATTGAGCATCTCTTTGAGCAAGTCTACTTGACTGGAATTTTTGGATAGTTTAGCTTGCATATGAGCAAACAGGAAAAGAAAACCTCCAATTGCATCCCATAACCTTGAATGGGCTAATGCCTGCTGATTTTGTGTGCAAGGACCCTGAATTACCTCAGTCAATGTGTTAAATACTTGGCTGGCTACGCCAATAGCCTTGAAGAAATTGGCTTTCCCTGCTGGATCAATAATTTCTTTACTTGAATAATGCCAGTAAAAGTCCATGATAGATTCCTGTAATCGGAGAAGGTAATCAACGGTGCAGATGACAACATTGACGGTGGTAGTGTTTCCAGCTTGTGTCCTTAAGTAATTTTGCCAGTCTAAAATTCATGTAAATTTGGATTAATGATGTATCTGTAGTATTACTGACAAGTAAAGCATGTAATGTATTTCTACTTACCTAAATTATGCCCTTCACAAGTAAGCTGGATAAAACGGAAAAGTGCACAGGTGAACTCAGCATCGTGCATATTTTTCTCTCCTGCGGCACCTTCAGATCCAACACCAAGTCCTTCTGCTTTTGTGTTCCGTTCAAAGGCATCTAAATCCAATACGGTACAGGAATTCATTAGGCCAGCAATCGAAGTAAAGAAACCAGCGTCCTTCTTTTCCTTTAGGTGGTTTAGCATTTGCTAAAATCAAAAACATCCTCAGTATAACGTGATTGATTCCGTACGACATACGACGCACAAAAGAACAGCACAACATTTATTTGCTTACCATTTGAACATCAATATTACCACCACGCAGAATGGCAATGCCTAGTCCTAATGTTTGCATTACCATATCCGATTGTACTCCTTTGCATGCACCGATGTGAAGAAGCACCATCTCTGCTACGCCTCTATTTGCCAGTCTTGCTTGATGGAATAATAATTTTTGTTTTTCCATTTCTTGCTCCTGTTATCATAAATAATAGGAAAAGTTAATAATCATTGCGAATAATGAACTGTAATTTAAAGGGCACATATTGAACACCGTAGGGTTAGCAAGATACCATTAACATTTGCATGGTCATTGTTCCTCCGCCACGCGGCTTTAATAAAGTATTCAGTTAAACAGTTATTGCACACAATCAAAACACACGTAACACACTAATTGTTAGCATATTTTAATTAGTGTTCTAAATAAACATACATGAATTGAAGGTCCTTCACCCTCTTCTTCATCACCACCTTCTTCCTCCTCTTCACCACAGGACTTTGCCATCACTTCTGCATAGGACATATACAATGGGTCCTCTTGCAATGCTCCACTCCTTTCGGTCATGGCTCCTCTTGTGAAGGTCGTCACAAGTTGGGTCATGGGATCAGGTTTACCTTCCACTTCTTCCTCTTCCTTCTTTGTCAGTTCAGCCTCTTCAAACGTTTGCTGTGGAAGTCAATGCTTTCACTTGTAAAAGTATACATCATCAAACAGAAACCTTAAAAAACTGAACAAATAAAATGTGTACCGTAAGATGCTCTATCATAACTTCTTGTCCCGCATTCTCATCCGTAAGCCACATGTCTCGATACGTTCTTAGGAATAAATTTATGGCCCGATGCCTACAGAAGACGAATTCATAGAATATAATAAATTAATCGTTTCATTGGCGCCTTTGTTATAAATGTACTGACAAGCTGATAAAGTCGTATAGAAAAGGGAAAGAAGGCAACATACAAATTAGTAGTTCTCGAAACTCACTTCAAAAGCTCGCGTCTCTCTACTGTCTACTTAATTATTATTATAAAACGGACTATTGAGCTGAACAAATTAAGCTATTTAAAGTAAGTTAGCATCAAGTAGAGTTAAAATCATTAAATGGCTCATTTTACGTCGAATATCGAAAGCATCATCATTTTGTACTAGTAGGTTCAAAAATTACCTTTTCAAAGTGAAGAAAGGAACACTCAGCAAGCAGGCAAGAGCAGCCTTTTTTCGAGCTGCGGAAAGTAGTCTGCGCCAACCACTACGGGGATTCTGAGGAAACGCAGCCTGAGAGTACCGTTTATAACATGCATTTTAGTCAATTCCATTGTTAGAAAAATTGCTGCCTTTATTGCTACGTTTATTTTCTATTAATATCAAATATGCGCACTTTCATTTTCAACTAGCTGAGCAACACCTACTAACATACTCGTTAAAATTTTATTTGATTACGTTGATTATTAATGTCAAATTTCATTCTTGACTCCCATTATTTTTCACGCTATCATGTCATTACACAACTCTGTTTAGGTCCTATTAAAGATAGCAAAACTTACTACAAGTCTATTTCCAGTATATTGATGGAATCGCTTTTTGTCACAACAAATTGGTTTACATCGCATAAGTTATATTTGTATAAATGCAAATGTCAGTATTTTTGCAAACGATTCTGTCACTTGTCATTTAATTAGAATCACGCTTCTCTTTTGTAAGAAAACTAAAAAATGCGTTTTTGACGGTACTTTCTGTCGTTTCTGCTTTTTCTGAAGAATTTTCATTTTAAGGGTTAGGTAAAAGAAGTGAGACACGGCACAAGGATTATAATAAATATTACGGTTAGCAAATGAAGAGCTGAATCCAGGGACATGGCATTTGAGTAAAATTGGCATCGCATAATTGTAAACTAATAGATAAAATTGGTGTGAGGGAATTAGTGTGAATTATTAAAGTGCATTGCATGTCATAATTATTATACTGAGATATACATAAAAGTTATTAATTTCACGATATGGTAAGATGAAAGACACGTAATGATTAATCCAACGGACACGGGAAAGTAAAACGAATGAAGAGATAGAGAGAGAGAGGGTGAACAATGTATTATAAAAATTTGCTGAGAAATGATGAGAATAGAGAGAATTGTACCTTGGCATAAAATGCAAAGCGGTTTGGCGGAAGCAGGCAATTACAGCTTTTTTTCTGCCAACAGTAACCACCGAACGATACGCACCCTTTGCTTGTTGCTGAGGGTGGTCAATCTACGTGAAAGTGGAGAGGATAAGAAAGTTTTATGTAGTTTCGACTCATGATACTTCGCTCGCAATCGCAAGACAGGAATATGTTCATCTTGATTTGACTGATTTATAAATAAAGAGAAATGTGTGTAAAACTAAAGAAAATGTGATAACTAAATTGGAACAAAAGGGTTGAAATAAAAAAATTAATAACGAAGGTGAAATGGTTCGCATGCCTTGGCATTGCAGCATTCAAATAAACAAAGAAATTAAAAAGGTGTAGTTCGTGGTGTTCAAATGTGGCTCAAATCGGGAACTAAAAGGATACAGGTACAGTTTAAGGAAGAAATATTTAAAGTACGCGTGAAAAATATTCTTTACACTTTATCATCACAATTGATAGAAAATGACGGTATCGACTTTTATAAATTCCTGTATTCATGTATACTTTACCCTAAATATGTCAATTCCTACATCTGAAAACGATTTGAGTTCAAATATTTCCTTGTTTTTAATTTGATATGCTAGCTCTACTGTTCCAATTAAGTTTTTTAAAGTCACCCTGAAATATGACGTACCATATGAAGACCATATAATACTTTAGCCATTGCCACGATTCTTTCTACCAGTTCCTGAAGCTGTTGTTCTTTGTTGATATTGCTTGCTACTTTGTCACTGTTTTCTTCTGGAGCTGGTTCTCGTTTAGCACCTAATTTGGAATACAGGTGATGCTGCCACGACATGGCATCGGATGGGTCAATCTTATCAGGTAAAGTTAATTGAGTTGTGGCATAGTCCACAATCTCATAGTCTTGCATTTTCTGGTACAAAACAAAATTAACAAATCACATTGTAAACATGAACAAATATTGGGTTTACTTTTTATTTGCAAATAAAACCTAGTTCCTTACCTTAAGGAAACGATCCTTACAGTGTTGTACTAGTTCCTGTTCCCGGCCCGCAAACAAGTTGAGACCAACAGGTAGAAGACGTTTCAAACAAGCGACCAACAAGCTAGATGCCAATTCTTTATCTTTGTCACGCTTCTTGTCACGACTCTTCTTCTTCTTCTTGATCTGTAAAATATTTTTGAAAAGTGAAAATATTGAATGCATTAAATACGTTCGTTGATTGTTACTTCAGTCTAACCTTTCCGCCAGTCTGCATTGAAGTATCAGCAACAACGGTTCTTCTAGTTGAAGTAGGCATGATCAAAGCCATATTGTCAATTTCATTTGCTGAAATGAAATTAGTTTCTTCACGTCTAAAATACTGAGATTTCGACCAAATGTTGAAAATCTCTGCAATGTGATTGTAAAGATGCTCAGCTTCCAATGAGTTGCTTTTCAACCAGTTGTTTCTCTGATAGTCGACGTATTTTATTAGAAGGGGGTAGAAGGCGTAAATATCGCGGACAAGCAGTTGCCACTCGTCTTGAATTTGGCTTTCAATCTAGCGGGTGTTCATAAACAAACTTTTCACTTTTGTGTTTTACTACAATATTATCCATTACACATAATAATATGTAATACGTTATGAAAGTACCTGCGACGAATCATCGGTGCCTGATTTTAGAAAACCTCGTACAGATTCTTCTTTGTGAAACATTAGTTCTGTACGTTTCCGCAGTTTTTCGGCAAGGGGAAGTATGGGATCAGTCAACAACTCTTCTGAGGAGTTGATGATGATCTGTTGTGTAAACTGGGCTATTCTGGTCATCCACAGAGCTTGTTCGTTGCCAATATTGGTTTTGATAAGGTTCAAAACGCTTTTCAGCAATTTGTTCATATGTTCGGATGTTACAGCTGAAACATGGGAACTGTCAAAAGATTGAGGTAATAAAAATTTTAGTTTTTAAACAAATGTGGTAAATGGTAAACCATAATGGTACAGTAATGCAATTTTTATAACTAACTCGGGAGCTACGTTAGTGGCGTTATCTGGACCTTGGGACCACCAATACGGCAAATATGAGCAGAGCATTGGAAGAGTAATATCAATAATATGAGGTTGCTCGTTATAAGTTTTCCCAGCCTCTACAAAGTTTTCAACCTCTTGAATAATTGCATCTAATCCAGGAACATTTGTTGCGAGTCTAGACATGAAGTCCTGAGCAGTTTGTGGTGACTGTTCAAATAATTTGTGATAGACTGAGTGTGGGTTGTTCTTGTTGAGCGACGGCTCCAAGAAAGCTATTGGAAAGGTTGATGCAAATGCACCCAGACAACTTCCTATAGCAGGGCGATACCTTTCCAACTCGATCCTCATATATTTTCTATTCTTATGAAGTGTCATATCTATTCCAAGCTGATATAAGCTACTTAGCATTTTGTAGGAGGCTACTTG
Source organism: Callyntrura sp. NNG-2020 (assembly GCA_027744055.1). Lineage (NCBI taxonomy): Eukaryota > Metazoa > Arthropoda > Collembola > Entomobryomorpha > Paronellidae > Callyntrura > Callyntrura sp. NNG-2020. The sequence continues at coordinate 13,508 of JAHZNE010006358.1, forward strand.
CAAGTCATCAACTACGAAGAAACAAATGGAAGCATTTTTTAATTAACAAAATATCCAACTAATATCATACAACAATAAACATATACTATTGGAAAAATTATCGAATGTTGTGCTATCATACCGATTAAATCACTGCCATAATCATAGGCAGCGAGATGGTCAAAGAGTGACGTCAATACCGGAAGCAAAACGGAATTTATATAGTTCAAGGATGTTGCCGTCATCAAATGGGTGCCTCGTAGGTGAGCATATTTCTTTTCTTGGAGATTTATTATCGTGTGAGCGAGATCTTCAGCTGAATTATTGAAGAATGTAAGCATAGAGGTTCGAATGAATTCGGGGCAGCTTTTTGTAATGGACCTGAAGATGAATCAAACGAAACATTTTTTAAATCATGAAACGATGCATTCACAGCAAAATATACTCACAACTTTGTTATACAGTCTCTTACTTTGCGTCAAAAGCTTTGATGAGCACCTGCAAACAGCGCACTGTGATTTTAATATCGCTTCCAAATGCATTCAATTTGACTCGAAGCAAAGAAGTAAGCCGACAGAAGAGACTAAAACGGGATATTACAAGTACCTGTATAAATTCCTTTCTAGTTTCCGTTTAGCACAGGTTTATCTATTTGTGAAAATCGCTCACCTAGCCACCATTTCCTTCTCCTTGAGGGATGCTGCACCGCTTGCCGTTCCACCAGTGGCGATAGTTATGAAATAATTTCTGTGCGTATTGAAATACTTTTCCATCAGTGGAAGGACAACTTTGGTGAAAAATTTAACATCTCTTGTAGTATCCTTAAAGGTACTACGTCTGCTATAATTCAGAGAGGGCGCCTGTGATTTAAGATTAACAGAAGACACATCTAGATAATGAAGCAGTTTCTCAAGAAGACTGTATGCAAATCGTCTTTCCAAAGACTGAGCGGCAGCTCTGTTTGGATCTTCTTCGCTCTCTCCCTGTGACCTAAGACGATACAGGCGGTATCCTTGATATTGAATATACTTTAGCAGCTCATTCATTCTGTCCCGATCTTTCCTCTTCTCCTTGTCAGTCAACAAATCGTATGGAACCACTAGATGATGCGGTGGGCCACCATTATTATCAGTTTCATCCTTTTTCTTTCTAGCCCAAATATCGTGAAGATTTTCTGCTAGACGCTCTGCCATATTTTGCATCTCTCTGTTTAGAGTCATGTTGGTCATATCAACCGGAGTTGGATGATAATTGAATGGCGTTTGAGTATCAGGAGCAGTCTGTAAAGCACATTACATATTTTAAAAGATTGTAAATTCTTTGACACGATCGACATTTTTAATTGTTATGTCATACTAAATCTGCTTTAGATGATCGACGGGCGGTGCTTCTGGAAGCCATATCGATATCTCCTTGTTCAATTGTCCAGTTTAAGGCCAATAACGCTTTGATTCCGTCACGAATTGGTTCTTTGTAACGTTCTTTTTCCTATAAATGATGTGTACACCGCAAATGTTATCAAACGCAATAACTTAATTTTTTAAAGTTAAATTTACGTGCTTAATTGTCATCATACATATTCAGTTAGTTTATTATAAGGGCGCAGTCTAGGATGAATCCTCTCGTGCCAATTATACGGTTCACCATACTTCCAGCCATTGTTAAGCTTACGGCGGGCCCAAGCATCATGCCAATGCTCCGAAAATTTCACAATTAAGTTATTCATGTCAGCGTTTATTTGAACTCTAATAAATAAATTAAAATGTAAGTAGACCAAATATATAATGTTGAATGTAAGCCATATTTTGAAGTTTACAGGTTACATACATGGTTGTGTCAATAGGATATGGATTATAGGGACCCTCTGACTCATTCGCATAACTTCTAAACAAATCTCCATCTAGCGCTCAAGCCCTGCATAAAAATAAAATATATGGTTTATTGGCTAATATATCAGTCATGTATAATACTATTGTTGTACGTTTGACATTAACAAGCCTCACCAGGTGGTACATCTCTCTTTGGAGGTTCTCCTGGTCTTTGCAGTGGTTGCAAGGTAAATCTCAAGCTTAGTGCTCCTACCAAATCTTCTAATGGTACTAAGGAGCGCAGAATGGCTCTAGCTCGTAGGGATTCATTTTTGCCCTATAAATAAATAAGTTTATGTTATCATAAATCAAATTAATCGCCAGCAGGCACTTGGGTATATTTTGTGTGACTGTGAAATCATGTAAACGTACTAAAGCTATAACGGTTGCATCTGGAGCGCAACGACCGAGAAGATCAACAAGTGTACAGTAAAATGCTAGAATAGCAGCTCCTGTATCAATGTAGTCTTCGTCTTCCTCCGACTCTGGCATGGGATGATTAAGCTCATTATCCATATATCCATCATTTCTCGATGCAATTCTGTCGGAAAACTGGAAAAATTTTCCACAAAATGGAACATACAGTACAATATCATGCAATTCATAATTTTTTTTATAAACATGGACATAACTCAAAGCGTTACCTTATTGGCATCAATAATTGCTCTTAGTAAACCGTCCCCTTCGCCTCTCAATGCTGGGCCCAAGCACTCAGGTCTTCGAATAAGCAGCCTTATAACAAGGTTGGCATTCTCTTCCACACTTTCACCTCCGACCCATACACAGAATCTCAAGAAGTCCAAATATCGTTCCCCTTCCACTGGATCCCATCCCAAATCTGGATAGCCTTTCTCCACCAGCTCTACATTAGATTGAAGTCCAGTACGAGAAAGGTAAACGGCGACCTTTTCTAAAAGATGTTCTCTGCAAAAGATAATTTCATGAAGATAGGCACGTACAGCAAGGCCATCCTTCAATATCAACTACCATTTATAATATACCTCAGGGCCAAAGCTAATTCGGTATTTTCCATTAAGGATGAGTACGCTACATCTAATGGTGTGCTTCCTCTCAAAGATGGACGGCTTAAAAGGATATTACTGTTTTCCAACAGAAAACCAAGATGCTCAAACATAGCTTTTTGGTTTTGCCTAGAAGTTCTGCAAAAGAAGCACAAAAACCGACAGCATGCGACGACCATCTCATGTGAAGTGTCCTGGCACACAAACCAAAAAACTCGGGATAATTTTGTTGGTAGCACTTTTTAAGACAGCAGATACTTAATCAACAGAATACTGATAATGTTACCTTTTCTTTTACAGGTTGTTCGCCCCCTTCCGCACCACCTGAAGGAGCACCCTGAGCATCAGATTGGGTCTGAGCTCGTCCTAAAGTGTTCATCATGAGGGCCATGACGTTCTCATGTACACGTAGAATTCGAATAAGATCAGGATGCTGGAAGAAAATGTGATTATTAACCAAGTCCCAAAGTAGAAATCTCATTAGAGCTTCCTCTTCTTGTGACATCTGAACAGGAAGCAGAGCCCTAATTCGACTTAATCCCCGCCACATAGCATGAATATGGTTCACCGTGGCACTGCTGAACACGTAAGTCTTTTCAAGTGCTTTAATAACCTCACCAAAAGCATCATACTGCCGTAACAATAAGCTGTAATATTCAAAAGACACTAATTGTTACAAAAGGGTTGGATGATTTAAGCTTAGTGGAAACCACATAAAATTGACGTACCCAAACATTTCCTTAATTAATATAGGTGACTCGAAATGGGTCTCTTCTGCCCATTTTACTATAGTCTTTGTTAAGACTTTGCGGAATTTCTCTGTAATCAAAACAGATTAAACCGATGTTGTAATCCAGCACCGTGTTGTACAGTGTAATACAAAAACGAATATAATTATGTTGAATTATGTTTTAATATATGAAGTTGTAAGAAGTTGTCACCTTCCGGAAGTAGCTCGCGAGGGGGTTCCTCTTCTACGGGTGGTGCGGGTGGCTCCAGTTTCTTAACGATATTTAACATATCAATGGCCTTTGTGATTAAAGACAGTTTCCCACCGGCTTCCGCTTCCTCCTGTGAAATTGTGTCGCATAACATTTAAATTATCAAGAAAATAAATTTGCAGAAACGTTTATAAAATATTAAATTTTAAATAAATAACGCACTCCTCCTTCTTCTGCGTCTTGCAAAACGTCGAGAGACAATTTTTCCACAAATCCGTCGTGATACTCGCGTAATTGGCCAATTAGATCTTCTCCACAAGGTCGATTGTCATCATCAATTTCTTCCAAATTTTTAAAACCCAAAATAAGTTTCATTTGTTCAATTGGCGGACAACGAAATTCTCGAGTCTTCTTGGCAGCAACGGCAGAAGGTAGATCAGATTGCTTAATTTCCACGTAACGTCTTAGCTGATCCGATTGGACATCACCCACATAGTCATGACTAAATGCAACTATTGACTCCACCCTATGACGAAGTTGCAGATCATTCAAATGGTGCAATAAATAGCAGAGTTGGAGTTTAACTCCTTCAGCAAGTTCCATAAAAAGTAGGCCTTTTCTATGATCTTCTTCATCTTCAGCCTCTGACGGGAACCGTTGGAATATAAAGATGTCGGCTACGAATCAAAGCATGCGTTCAAAATAACTATCTTCATACATCCAAATTATTATTGACATCCAAATTGTCACATTAAAATTTCAAAAAAATTACATTTTTCCTTATCTGGATCCCATGTTTGCGGATCTATCATAACCAAAATGCGATCCAAATCCTCATCATTGATAATACCAACCAGAAATAGTTTATCCAAAAGCTTCAACAGAGGCCTATATAGAAATTTGTCTTTAGAATTGATTTTTAAATAATAATTAAGTCAAAGCCTTTCGTAAATTTCTTACACAAATAAATTTTCATTGCTGCCACCGATGGGATCCCTATTGTGAACTTGCTCTAATCTAACTGCTTCTCCAATAGCAGTCATCACAAAATCTCGAACATCTTCCAGAGGAAAGTGTGGACTACTAAGGTCCTTCATATCCTCCACAGAAGTGCTGGTTGAATAAAATTGTCATCTTACAATTAGATACATTTCTAGAGCCAAGGACGAATTCATCAATGAGAACAGCAATAATCACGAAGCTTACTCTATATCTGTCATTGTCATCTCGGGCCTTATAGAAATAGTAGTCACAGAACGAATACTGTGTCGCGTAGCTTCATCTTCATAAAATTCTTTAAGTTCGGGTATAACAGGAATAATAAACTCGTTTTTGCAGACTTCCCTACAAAATTATACAAAACGTGATGATGATACAATCTTAAAAACGACGACGGATTCTTTAAAAAAGCTTACATTGTTGTTGCGAACGATTCCAAGTGAAGCGCAATCAATATATCGTAAAATCCTCTACGTAACGGACCAGAAAGGTATTCAGCTTGGATTGCATACAGCAGTTGCTTTTGGTCAACATAAGCACACAAGCTATGAGCTGCTCGGAAATTCGATTGATAACAAAGAGCGGCATACAGGGTCAACGTGTGATAATGGAAACTAAAAAGATCAAAGGAAAGTTTAGCTATATAATTTCAGTCAGTTGATGTGTCTTGATTTATGAAAATGAAAAAAAGCAAAACATGTACCTCAACAGTCTTTCCATTTCTATCAGCTCTAAAATATCAATACAACGGTCTTCCTCCGGTATGTGTACAGCCAACATTGGAACTGAATCGTCACATAAAGTACTCCAACCCCGTAATTCCGACAATTTTAAAGCATGAATTCTCAAATTCATATTTGGTACCCGGGCCCATTGATGTGGTCGAAGGTATTGCACTTTCAACCGAGGTGGGAACTGAAACGGTAATAAAATAGTATTCCAATGTAGTTGTTTACCATTCATTACATTAAAAATTGCCGTCTCGTCTTCATCGACCTCACACGGCAAAATAATTGAGTTGAAGCAAAAAAATGAACAAGAGCAACCCCACACCCCACGCAACATCACGGTACGCCTACCTGCGGTTGTAGGTGTTTTCCGGAGTTTAGAAGTACAGCGGAAGAAAGTGGAAGCGTTGTAGAAGTTCTACCTAATTCAAACTGTAGCATTTCCTTGCTTGTTGCTTCCACAAACACGGCTGGAAACAATTTTGTTCCAGGTTCCATCTTTAAAATGAAGAGTACAATTATTCTCAACTTTTAACAAAATAAGTTTCTCTCCGAATATGGGACGACGACGACATACATATACACAGTGTTGTGTACAGCAAATTGATGACATGCATGCATGCACCCTTTTATGAAGTAACGGACAATGGAGTGCAAAAGGCGTAAAGAACGTTGCTTGTAAAGTTGTTATGTAAAAGCGCACGTACGCTACACCCGCACCCGAATCCCTACACGTAGAGTAAAGTGGAAACACGTCTACCGATAACTAACCTTGTAAATATACTTTGTTGGCTTTCCTTCGCAGTAAAAGTTAATATATCCTGTGGAAGTGTCAACCGTACACCCGATAAACATTCCTTGAGACGCCCCTTTACCGGCAGAGTCTTGTGTCACTTGATTGTAAAGTTCATCCGCCCTCACCATGTAGCAGGAGCTACGTTCAACACTAAAATAGGGAATTAATAATAATGAATGTATAACTTTGTAATTGTCAGAAAGACGTATTTTGCTGTTTACAAATGTTTTCTTTGCTTACTGTTCCACTTCTGTGTCGTACTCATCCACTCCAGCAATTATGCAGTGACGAACTTTCTCGTTAGAGAAAGCATGACTATGAAAGTGGTATTGGCAAGTTACCCAACCGACATAAACGTGGCTCGGATCTTGACCAGGGAAAATGCGGAGCCCGTAAAAATATTCATTAATAAGATCTAGGCACTCAGCATCATATATATCGCCTTCCGGGGGTTCGTCTCTGGGCATTGCCGCCTCAGCTGCAACAGCAGCGGCACCTTTCCTTGCTCGTTCAGGCACGGCTGGCGGAACAATTTTCATACTTCCCTGTTCAACGCACAATTACGATAGGAATTTATTCACCTGAACCGATCAGATCGAAATGCATATTTATTCATTCATGAAGCACAAACTACAAACCTCTGTCAGACGCACGTTGGTACCCCTTGTGCCAGACTTGTCCTCTGGATCTGGGGTCCGATCCTTGCCATCTTTCTTGCTTCGCGAGAAAAACCTTTTTAGAAAAAATATCTTTGTGTTACATCCAAAGGGTTTTCTTGTAATCAACGCTATAAATTATTTTGTACATTGTACCAGGATTCATGATAATCATACATTGTACAAGGTACGTAGGTATTAACATTATTTCATTTTAGCTTCATTCCGTATGGAGCACTTTTTATTCATGCGCTCAAGACAACTCAAACGAGAAAAGATAGCGTGTGTAATATGCTTCTAAACATTTCTCGGAGATTTCATTCCTCAAAACACACATTCAGAACACAAATATGTATAGGTAGAGGTAGTATAGGTACATAGTGTAAAACGTTCCATGAAAAGACTATTTTACAGGGTATGAGTTTACTTTCGTTACACCTTAAACTCTTGTTTCTTGAGGCGTGTTGTCAATTTCATGCATTTTGGCTTTCAGTACGCACACATTCTCACACGAACAATAAAATGGTATATGGCATACATAAAGGACAGGATCAAGTGAGTAGGTCTAGAAAAAAAAGAAAGTGAAAGTGCTACTTTATCCATTCGGTTTCAACACAGAACTTGCTCATCGCTAGAGCAGCGATGAGGAGATAAAACTCGATATGACGATACGTGTGAGGTGTCGACGGACCGGGAATTGTTCCTCTCCGCCGTATTGCACACAGCCATAATTACAAGAGATGAATATTTAATTTATCACACAGCTCACGTTTCGTTATGAATGACGAAAGGGGAAAAGCAGGGAATTGGTTGGCGTGACCGGTTTGGTACTAAAAAAATAACTACTACCGCTCCGTTCGTGTATGACGATGATACATATCATCGTGATTATTTCACTTAGCGAAGCTTTCACTCAATTTATTTATACGTTGATGCTACAGCACTTAGATGAAACTTTTTTCTCTCTGATGCGTGGAGAAGAAAGATATACCGTACATTTTTACACAATTTTTCCTTCTCTCGTATGTCTGCATCATCATCGTCATTATCATAAAACCGAAGAATGGTTGTCCCTTTAGTCCACGTACAAAGTAAAGTAGTCAGTCAGAATTTTTCTCCCTACAGCTTCGAGTTCAAATTCCGGGCCAGAAACGCCCGATGTAGAAATAAAACGTAAAAATTACGGGTTTATATTTAACAACAATATTCCATCTTGAAGCGGGGCTGGCTAAAGTTGAATATTTTTCACCCTTTCAGTTTTGTTCCGTTGTATCAGCACAATTCACAGTATAGTACCTTGGTTGCTTTATATTGACAAGTTATAAGCAAAAAGGATAAAAAAGGAAAGAGACTAGCGCACCTGACAAACAATAATACCTACTTTCACAAAAGGAAAGCACACAGACAAAAAAGCAATTCATTAAACATGAACCACACTTCAAAAACCCTGCTTTCAACGGAAAAACGTTTTTTAATACAAAAGTTATAAAATCGTTAATTTCTGAATGATCAATTATAAATCACTAGTTACGCTTTATGCATTAGAACTCATGTTTATATTATTAGGTACATTTTCTACCTGCTCGAAAAGCATAAAAAGTCAAAACAAACACTTCGAGCCTTTTGTATTTGCAGATTATGGATTGATTAGTCATCACCAGTGTCAGAGTACTGGTTACGGTTGTGATCATTCGAAAGACTGGTTCATGTGTAACAGTGGAATTTGACTGACCGATTTATATTTATTGAATGTTTTAAATTTACTTCGAAATACAATATTACATTAAGCCATGATTGTATGACAATTAGTTAATTACTTTATACATGTGTGGGTGCGAAAACGAGAACATTACTTTTACCTCTCGTATATATATACTACAGTGAAAGAAATAGACTCCTTCTTTTATAGTGACAAGTACCAGCAAAATTGATCAATCTCTTGAGTTTAATTTTCTACTCACAGCATTACTTATTTTACTGAAACGTACCTAGATGAATGACATACTCCAAAAAATACTTGTTGTGCTACTGACCACATATAAACTATCAAAATAAAAAGACATTTTTTACGTGTGTGCATTTTAAATTTTTGTAGGTATTCATACTGTCAAAAAAGGTATGTTTGTTAAACTGTCCGGCACGTACACGCATAGACGCATATATAATATATATCTACATTACATAATCGTACCTCCTTTGGTCGGGGTTGTTAATTGCCTTTAATTTTTGTTTTCTTCTACAAGCTACTAATGGTTTTACTCAACTACAGCTTTACTGTATTTAATCTTACCGATTAGCGTATTCCTTCCCAACCTCGGTAATTTCCTGAAGTGAATTCATGCTAAACAGCGGAACAGGCGAAGGCGAAAGTAGGCAGGCACAACAACAAGGCGGATTGATTTTTTTGAGAGTAGTAGTAGTAGGGTTGGAGCGGTGTATTTTTATGTAGTCAAGTTAGAATGCGTTTTATAAAGAGAGAGAAAAAGTTTTATGAAAGTCCAAAAACGCTTGTTTACGCAAAAAATTGTTGTATCCAAAATTTAATTAATTTGCACGAAAAAATATATTAAAAAGTATAAGTGGCTGTTTATTAAGTATATTAAATGCTGAAAAATACATATATATATATAAAGCGGATTTTAAAGATATATAATGAATTAAATGAGTATTATTATTATTATTATTTAATTTTTTTGAAATTGTGCGCATAGTAAGGAAAGTTCACCTTTTCAGTGTGTTAATCATAGGTTTTCCATATTGTATGTTGGGTTTTCTATAAAGTTCATACATAAAAAAAGACAAGAAGAGGGCAAGAAAGTTGGGAGTGTGGTGTTTAAATTTAGTATAACATATTATTACTTTCTTTCTAGAACGAAGACGAAACTTGACGCTACTACGTATTTTGCATTAATAATGTAAATGGAGACGACTAATAACTTGCAGAAAAAGTTTTTAATGTTTTTTGCTTGGCGCTCACAAGGTAAATATAGAAAAATTTTGCAAGCGTTATACCGAGTAGAAATTTGTACGCATATCTTTTGTTATTATTAATATTATTGCATGAGGACATTAACAGTTTGTTGACGACGAGAGGAGAGAGAAAACAAGGATTCCGCGTAATGTGACTTACCTAAATGGTGATTTTCCACGTTCCTTCTTTTTGCCATCATCTCCCGGGGCAAGCAAATCTCCTCGGGATAACTCACCACGACCGTAGTCAGACTCTACACGTGGTGATGAAGGTGGTGTAGTGGATTATGCGGATGAAGAAGAGTTGAGAAGTAGAAGAAGAAGAAGAAGAAGAGGTACATACGTAATAACAAGGGAATTCAGTTGGCAAAAAAGATAGAAAAATCAGTTCTCATGATCATACTACGAATTTTGTTAATGCTACGACTAAATGAATTTTGAAACATTACGGGTATTTTTGTTTATGAACATTTCCATGTCATTTAAATAGGTATTTCCTTCTCAACTATGCCACTTAAAGAGTGATACATAAAAAGAAATGATAATGATTAGTACCCTTTAGTCCTGAATCTGGATCACCTTCTGCGGCATCTTCCGAGTAGCCCCGCTGGAGCTCTGTGTGTGTATTAATCATGCCGGAACGGCCAATTTATCCGGTTATAAACGTCAGGTTCAATAATCATGTAAAAATAAGTGGAGATTTAAGTATTTTTTGCGAGTCATGAAAAAGATGCAGACGGTAGGCGTTCGGTCAATTTTACATTTGTATACAAACACATGGTCAAAAATCATTTTTTACCGCGGGTGAAACTCTTACTGACCTTTGATATCACTCATGGTGAACCCAGCCTTTTGAATAGTTTGCTCAAGGTTATTGGTTCGGATATACTGGCCGGTAGCACGGAGACGGTGTTGGCGTACTCTAATTTCTTGCCACCGTCGATTCTTTCCGTCCTCACTACATAGTAGAGCGTTCATGTTTGGTTAGTTTTAGAAAGTAAAAGTTAATTATCATTCTACTAAATTACTTTTAGCAGCCTGTTGGTCGTTGGTTTTATGGGTAGAAAGTGGAAACTACATAGATGTGAATGCAGGGGAAAAGTTATCAGCAAAACAAATAACATCAAGGTAATCGTAACAATAACCAATAAATTGTCGTCAATAAGTAATAAGACGGAAAAGCCGTCGTATCATAAGATTTTGTGCGTGTGTTGTAGAAAATGTCTACAAACTGAAACTGTACAAAATACTGAAACAACTGAAACTTCATACATTATACAAAATCCCAAAAGCATGGTACGTCTGTATAGGTAGATAACAAGATAACGTTTGGCAAAAGGCAAGATTGTCTTGTGAACTTGGTTTGTGTGTGTGTGTTTGTGTGCTTGCATCGAATAGAATATTCAATGATACTGCGGCAGTTAGTTGTTTTTTCCTTACTCAATGAATTCATCCAGACAGATGACAGGAAGTGAAAGTCGGAGAAATTCCCAGTTTGCCTTTTCCATTGTTTCAAATGTTTTGTGACTGAGACGCAAACTAGGAGGAGTATCGGAACCAGCAGGAATCCTTACTACGTCAATACTGGAGTCCTCGCCGTCATCAATGTTCTCGAAAATGGGCTGATCCTTCGTGTACCAGAATGTCATTGGACGATTCATATTTCTACCCATAAATAAAATCAAGAAAAGGGAGACGCATATAACATGTTAAACCTGTAATATATAGCACTGGGGCATAAAGACATTCCAAAGTGTCCTGGTGCCAAGAAATAACGACAAGCCATAATCAGCGCAGAATTATGGACGGGATAATGGCCCTGTTTTATGTTCCATGAACCATAAAGGCAATAGATGGGAGTCAAAACTTGTGTCGTGAAGTCATGCAGGCAGCATTAGTTCGCTTATTCGTTTCTCGGTCCAAGTTGGATAAACCATTTTGTACCACGCACATTTCATTTTCGTAATGTGCTAAAACACAATCTACGTCTTTCATTTGTAATTAGCAAAGAGCAAATTTCTTTTGACGTTTGGCACAGCACTTTCAAACACAAAGCTGGTCTATTTAGTGCATTGGTATGATATAGATAGGTATGTAAATTTTATCGGGGTGGTCGGTGGTCACACCTAGGAATCCTTACTCTCCTTTTTTGTCATCGTTATTTATTTATAAACTTTACTTACACACAAAAAGGTTCATATCCTTCCTGAAGACCGCAGGTAGTGAAGAATTTCAACGCGTTGACATCATGTCCTAAACAAAATCTGGCCCGCTGCCCTATTCCAAGAGTACAGGCAGGAACGAAACCTTCGCCTTGTACGTCTGTGAAAGCCGTTTCACCTCCCAGTGAATCCATTAGGAGCTCACCATTCAATGAGAAACCTGTTGGGAGTTTTTGGTAGAGTGCCAAAAATACAGTTTTTCTTAGCGACTTTTGTCGTTCACGCTCCATTCTTGTGCCTTTATTCCCTCATTCAAAAGTTATTTTTGCAACTCACAAAGCGGCTCTCTGTTTTGTTCAAGTTTAAACCAAAACAGAGAGTGAACACGCGTTTATTTTAGCAGGTGTGTGTCTTAGTGTGTACCAGCATGGCTGCGCGTATGACCGACTATATCTACTACAGCAGCATACATTTGCGCGCTGTCTTCACATGGGTTTACCATGTAATGTGTGTGTTTCTATAATGTATTCTATTTATTTTTAGAATTTTATTTTGTTGTTTGTTAAAGCGACAGACAAAAGCGGAAGCTGTACGTCTCAAAAAGTATTATTGTTGTTTCAAATCTCAAGGCATATTCATATAGTTAAAATTTTGTAGTCAAGTTTCAAATAGCAGATATAAGGGAGAAATGTCAAATGCTCAAAATCGAAAGTATCATGCTGAGTAAATCTCAAAATTTATTGTTACAATGAAAGCACATACGGATTGAAGGCTGTAAAAAACAAAAAAATAACTAGTTATGAAAGCAACCGGAGTAAAAAGCTCTTTAAAAATACTTATCACACTTGCAATTTGGAGAAGAACAGCATATAACTTTACATGTTAATAGTTTAAAAGCAAAATTTTCACTCGAAAATGGTGTTAGGAGGAAAGTTTTGTTCATGAATCATACGTTCATCTTCGTGCATATTTTAAAAAAATACCCGTGACCATGATTTGTAAAAAATGGTTCATATTTTTAAAATCACACGCAGCTACAAAAGCTAAGACAATGCTTCAAATTTGATACTTACGATTTTTGCGGCTCTATAAACTTTTGATTTTCACCATTCAATGAAAAAGTACGATCTGACTAAAGTTAAGAAAATTGTGTGCACACAGCACATATTATATAACACAAGTAGTAATTAATTAGTTTTACTTTACTTGACTAGTAGCCAGCTGCAGCAGCTGACAAGCTAATTTTTAACTTATTATCAGTCCCTATAATGCTTGCAGTCTACAAAGAAACACGCTAGGATTAATCCATCTCATCTGTGAAAGCTAGGTAATTATCTGCTAAAAATGTGAAACTATCATTTAGTGGGAGCAACAATAATAAAAATTGATGTAGGAAAAACGGTAGACAAGTTTGATTCAATCAAACTTTATCGAACAGTTAAAGTCTGCCAAACAAAATCGCGTCAAATCCAAAATTTGCATTTATTGTAAGGCAAGGTAAAATCGTAAGCGGTTTGTCTATTTTTACTCTGCTTTACCGGTCATCACTTGTGTTGTGAAAGACAAAAGTGACATGATGAGACCATATTATTTCCAACATTTTGTGAAATCAATAACTATCCAGTTCTACGTTCGACTCACACACTACGATAAACAAATCTACGAAATTCCTTTTAACATGGTGTATGTGTGTGTGGGAGAAAGTGGGTACTTACTGATTGTCTTGTCAATCAAATCAAGCAGCACTCCGACAATATCTCCTTCTTTCCATTGTTTTCCATAGGATTCCCCCGCCCCAACAAAAATTTTTTCCTCCTTTTAACGTGTACCATTTGAATTGGTGCATTTACAGGTATAGTATAAATGGGTAGTACGAGAAAGTAATAAAGTAAAACAAAAATAAATGATAAAAATAGGTGTACAAGCAAAAATGCATATTGAAATAGAAAAAAGGGGTAGATTAAAGATAAGAGTGTAGATTTTATGTGAGAGAAAGAGAAGAAAATATTTCATAACAAAGTTGTATTTGACGATGAAGCGAGAAAGGGGCAGAAGATTGTAGCGGCAGGACAGTTGTGTGGTACGAAGGTACATATAAACACATAAAAATAAAAATATTGAAAATATTTAACCTTTCGGATACATCATCACATACATGAATACAGACTTTGTGTCAATTAATAATTATGTCATAAAATATTTAGGAAGTTAGGGATTGAAAAGGAAAAGTAATCAAGACTTTGTGATTGATGGTATAATTA